>BPLR01006495.1:0-117901 GCA_021605095.1 Caerostris extrusa
ACCACAAACTTCCGTGGAACCAGCGGGACTCGAACACGAAGCCTGTCGCACCGAGCGCCCAGGCGCTGATGCACTTCAGCATTGTGCTGAAACAATAATCTTAATGTCCTCATTTTAACTTATTGCGAGGAAACTTATATGAGAATGGGAAATCAAATACAGAAGAGTGAATTACTTTGAATATGAAATATGTTGTTACTGAAGATTGAGTGGGAAATTTTTTTATTTAAATTTTAGTGTAAGCTTCGTTGTTTATAGGTTTATCTATAAATCATGCGGCAATACTTTTTCCGAGAGCATGGTGATTTTTGGAGACAGAGCGTTACATTTTAGAAAAGTCAGAGTTTGTTCCGAAACCCTACAAGCCATGTTGAACCGAAGATTTCGTGCCTTTGGCGAATGTATGGCAATAAGTCTGTGATCATGGCACAACTGCCCCATGGTGGGATAAGGTCATCTGCACTGCTGGCAGATTTCGAGACAGAAGATGTTATCTTTTTAGGATGTTGAGTTGTTCCGCCCTACGCCTAACGCTCTACGGTCATTTTAGATCGGGACCTACGGTTTAACAGTGGATCCGAACCATTACAAAACATCCATATGCAGTGTCAGGACGCCGATGAATTGAAATCTGTGGCACCAAGTGCCAGAGCTCTTTATGTTAAACGTGAAACGTGAAAAAACAAAAAAGAAGAAGAATCACTTCATAAATTAAAATTCATAATTAGTTTCCTGCCTTTACAACTTTTTTATAAAAATTTATATATTTATATATACTTTTGTTGAGGATGACTTAAACACATGAAACTTTATGTACAATGATTGCTATTCTATTCAGGAGATGCTTTTAGCCCTACTTCAACAATCGTATTAGACTAGAAGCTACGGTTTAAAGTGGATTCCGAACCATTACAAAACATACATGGTACCACCGGCATCGAACCCCTGTGGCACCGAGCGTCATCGCACTAGTTACTTGGCCGTCAGACCCCCAGCAATAAATCTGTAGTGGACTGAAAATTCAGAGGGTGCATACTTTAAATGCTATTTATCAGGATGTTCTTTCTAAACTGTGTTGATTCAATGGAGCAGTTCTGTTGCACTCTAGTTAGTCGTCTAACAATTGAAACTTTAACTTTAAAATGCATGTTTGAAATATAACTGATTGTTCAACACAAGCTGAATTTTTGCTGTGAAGTAATATGAAAATTAAAAAGTAATATGCATGTGCAAATGAAAGCAAATTTATTTACAGAAAATAAGTAAAATCAATTCATTGATATCATATTTGACATATACTTCATTAAAAGTATATTTAAGGAATTATTGCTAGTATACATACTGACGAAGAACTTTCTGTTTTAAATAAAAAAAATATTAAAAAAATGTTATTATTTTTTTTACCTCAATGCATTATTCATAGTGGTATTTCAGCTTGAGAATCTGAAGTCAGTCATTTAGGCAATACTAAGTTAAATGCCGTTTTATTTAAATACTTTTGCGGGTTGATTTCAAACAATAAACTGTTTGTCTAGGACCTCATTTTCTTAATATTTAATTTTGATCGAAAATATTTATATTATTATTTGCAAAATATGCGCTTCTACACTGTATCCATATTGCGCTAGCGCTCCGGCGCTCTGTACTAAGGTTTCGGGGTTCCCGGCAGTACCATGGATGTTTGTAGTGGTTAGGAGTCCACTTTAAACTGTAACTGTGTCTGTTCAGCCGTCATGTGCACAAGATGACCGTAGAGCGACAAACCAAACCTCTATAGACTAAATTCCCAATTCTCTATTTCTAGTAATACTTGTCTAATTCCGAGAAGACACTTAAATTCAAACATCCAATGCGATATTCACTAATTCAGTTTAGGTGAATAAGTTATCAATCATTTCAATGTGCTAATTATCATATAGCTACCCATTGAAATGGTTAAAGTTATGTAAATCATAAAAAAAAAATTATAATAATTATAAAAAAATAAAATAATAAATATGTGTTTATAAAAATATGTAATATTTTTGGCTAATTTTACAGTAGATTGCGATTGCGGAGACAAAGGTGTGTGTGACTTTCTTAAAAGAGGATATCAAACATGCCTGTGTTATGATGGTTCTGCAATGAGAATAAAAGGATTAAAGAAAACTTGCAATGGTAAGCAATCAGTTTCTTAAATCGATTTTTTTCCATTTTACCTCGGAGTGTCTTTTATGTCATTGGAATGTTATATGTTGCATCAGGATGTCATTTCCAAGGATGTCCAAAGGATACCATTGCTTATGGAATGTCATTTTTTGCATCGGAATGGCATGATGCCATTTATGTCATCGGAATGTCATTTGCATCGGAATGTCTTTTATGTCATCGGAATGTCATTTTGCATCGGGGTCCCATTATATATATTTTATTCAGGGTTAGAAAAAAATAGAAGACTTTTAAGGGAACATTGATGAATAATAACATCTTGTATTTCTTTGTTATTTTTCTGCGTATATTTTCTGAATGTATGAGAGGAATGCCTAGACGTTCAAAAATGTTGCAGTGTTGTAGAGTTTATTATATATCTTTCAGAAAGGAATTTAGGCCATGAATAATTCCTTCATTATCAATTATTTTCAGCATAATCTTTCCAGGCATATCTCAGAGGTAATGCCTGGAAAGTTCACATCTCCTTCAAAAGTTCACAAAGTGAACGGAAAATATTTCCAATTTATAAATTTATTGTACCCTCCTTTGGTATAGTCAAGCTAATATTCGATTTCGACATCGCTTATTGGTTTGAACCAAGATCTCAGTTTGGAATCCTAACAAGTCGTTTATCAACTCATTGGTGTCAGATCCTTTGTCCTTGAAGTGAATTGCAATAGATTTAGACTATTGCAGTTCATAGAGTAGGCATAGATATTCTATGACTATTTATGTAGCAAACATTACTATAAAATAATTAATTCTATAGTAACATTCTGTTACAATAGAATAGTCATAGATATGATACTTTTAAAGTATAAGGAATTTTTCCTTTGTCTTAAAAAACCAAGTCAATTCAATAATACCTATAGATCTGTTAGCTCTATATTAGTATATTATTGATAATCGACGAATTTTTGTATTACAGTTAATTTGTTACAGCCCTACACTATTGTATTACACATAATCGACGAATTATTGCATTATAGATAATACAATATTTCGTACAGTAATTCCTACATTATTGTATTACAGATAATTCATCAATATCTTCCATGTTGAGGAATCTACATACTTAAAGAGGTAATTTTTGTATGGTAACACAAATATGTATATGGCTAATAATGAGATCTTTGAGCACACATGGAGGCATATTTTATCAAATCTATTTTGTTTTTAGAAAATAGCTTTAAAATTTCTATATAATCCAGATAGATTAATACAATAAAAATTACGTTTTAAATGTTTCTTTTAATATTTTTTTTTCTCATTTTGCACAATAAGATGCTTACGTTTGCTTCTTATTAATTTTCAGAGACTTGCACTGAAAATAGTGACTGCAACAACGGAGGTGCATGTAAAGGTGCAGGTGAAATAAAATTCTGTGAATGTCCACCGGGAGTGAGTGGGGACAAATGTGAAGTGCTGGACGATTGTGCCACGGGACTGTTGAGAAACTGCAGCGGAAATTCGGGCATCTGCAAATATGATATGGCTAAGAAAGCAGCCTTTTGCTCATGCAGTAATGGAAAATCATTATACCCTTTTGAAAATAAATGTAAAAGGTATGTGATAAATAATAATTTGTTCATTTTGAAACATTTATTTATTTTGTATCAAATTAAAGTGCTGTTGCTTTCTTGCGGTGAGAATTACCATCTGATATCAATTGACAACACAACTACATACTACTGTGTCCAAAAAGTAAGACCAGTTGTCAATTTAAATTTCCCGGGCATAAGATATTTAATTTTTTTTTTTTTTTTTTAGGTTGTTGGAACTATCCTCGACATCTGTGTGAAATTTCACGTCAAAATATTTATTAGTGTTTGAGTTACGCTTGGCTTTTTGTGAGATGCTAAAACTGATTCCGTCGATTTTGAAATGTCTCTTTAATCGATTCAAAACGGTGTCCCCGTAGTGGTCTTTGAGTTTAGGTTTTTTTCTCAGAAGTAGCACAATGCTAAATTAGCTGAATAGGGGTTGTGGAACGATATGGGTTTCATTTTTGGCGAAAAGTCACGAAGAATCAATGCAGTGTTAGCTGGCGCATTCAGTGTTTTCGGTACCAATCAAGATTTGACGCGTTTGAGGCCCAAAACATCTTTTAAAAATGGAATTTTGAAATTCCAACATCATCAGCAAGGTCTCTAATTGTAAATAGACGGTTTGCAAGCATCAAATATTTAATTTTTGGATGTGAGCTTCGGTTCGGTTGGTTGTCGACCAAAGGACTCTTCGTCTTCAACGCATTCTCTGCCTTCTTTGAACTGTTTAGACTTCAACCCTTCTGCAAAATTCTATACGTTTCCGCAAGCAGAATTTAACGCAAATTCTTGCTCAATTCATTCAGACATTTCAAAAAACGCCGGAATCAGTTTTAGCGTCTCACACAGCCAAGCGTAACTCAAACACTAATGAATATTTTGACGTCAAATTTCACACAGATATGAAGGCAGTACCAGCAACCTAAAAAAAGAAAAAATTGAAAAATACCATATGCCTGAGAATTTTAAATTGAAAACTGATCTTACTTTTTGGACACAGTAGTACATGCAGCTGATTCAGTGTTATACAAAAGGGTGTCCCAAGATTTAAAGGATAGTTTTAGGGAGTTTGGGCCTCCTCGGTCATATTGTAAGGACTTTTTAGCCTATAGAATAATTGTACCCATATCCAACCAAATTAAAAAATAACAATTTAAATAATTAATCAGAGTATTATTAAAAAGTCGATTAAGTTTCATAGTTTGATAATAAACTTGTCCCACTGACTAGTGCCAAGCGACCTGTAACGATAAGCCGACTCTACAACCATGTGCAATAGTATTGCTGTTATATGAGAAAGTTGTGAGCTTTTAAAAATATCAGTGTTGATGCAGGTAATATTGCTAAGGAGATAATTAAAAAAACTTTTTTAAAATTGCATTGAGGTCTGGGTTGTATTGACCATGTCCCTGTGAGCAGACCAAAGTGGGCTGCCTTGAAGAACGCTGTTACTTATTTAACACTATCCAGGGGGCAAGTGTAGCTTGAAGATATACTACGGACACGAGTACGGGCTTCAGGCTCGAATCCTAGCAGCGTCATGGATGTTTGTTAGGGGTTCGGAATCCACATTAAACTGTAGATCCCGGTCTATTTAGCCTAAATTGTTCCCAAGATGATCGTAGAGCGTCCAACCAAATCAAACCAGACGGACAGGACTGGGGCGTATTGACACCTGTGAGCAGCCCAATAGAAACTAGAAGGCATGAAGAAGAAGGCATGTCATATGGGCTGAATCGACGAACGCTCTTACTCATTTAACACAATCTAGGGGGCGCAGGTAGCTTGAAGATATGCTACGGACTCGAATAACACTACCCCCACAACGCTCTAAGATCTTATTAGACCGGAACCAACTGTTTAAAGTGGATTCCGAATCCCTACAAATATCGATAATATCCTCCGGGACTCTAACCCGAAATCTATGGAGCTAGTCAATCGACCATCAGGCCCCTGAAAATAATTATGTTTGTGCCTTGTTATAACGTCTTGTTAAAACTTACCCTTGTTATAGTGTCTTATGTTTGTGCCTATTATTGAAAATGCTTCTTTTGTGTGTTTGTAATAAAGTACTTTATATTATATTTGTATCCTTACTGTGTCGTTGTCTCTTTTTATGTCATGATGGTGGAATTCCCAAATTTGTTTACTTATGTGATTCCGATAGCTACATATGTATTCTACCTCGCCTCCAAGCTTATGATTGAAATTCCGGAATATACCACATACTAAAACAGTATGAGAAACTATTAGTCCAGGAAATCCTAAAAGGCCTCATAAGTAAACATTTATAACCTTCTGAAGAACAACTAACCCTCAAGACATTATTTATTACTATGTATATGATTTATGATTCTACAGACTGCAACTGCGGTGAGGGATCTACAAGTTGCAGATTTGAAGGGCACCAGAAGCGCTGTTCTTGTGCTGATGGATATGCAGTGGAAGATGGGAAGTGTAAAAGTAAGTTGATTCAATATTGTAATAATAATAATAATAATAATAATAATAAAAAAAAAAAACACCACCCACTTATATTAACAAGTGGGCTGAAAAGTTCTAGGCTGACACATAGATGGCGCTACTAGTATTAAATCCATATGATTTTTAGTTAGCCCTAACCTTCAAAAGACACGTGTATAAATTTGACAGCTGTTTGCACTATTAGTATGTGAGTTACAGCATTTTTAGTGAAGCAACTTTTGTTAGTTTGAAAAAAAGGGATAAAAAGGAATTTCGTGTGTTAATAAAGCATTGCTTTTTGGCGAAAAAAATACTATTGAAGCCAAGGCTTGGCTTGATAAACATTCTATCTATGTGTCAATCTACGAACCTTTCAGCCCCCCTGTTAATATATATTGCTAAAGTAATTAACTATACATGTATTGCTTTCATATCCACCTGCCGACCTGTTCATAATGAACTTTGTTCAAGATATCATAAAAAATAACTAAAAATTAGTCAATCATGAACTTTTATATTTATAACCTTAAATTATGACAATAACACAATTAATCAGTAGTTTTTCATAAAATCAAAAACTGAAATGAAAAGTACGTGATTAAGAGAGAGAGCATTTTTGTAACTGAGAAATAGATTGGATATTTTATGAAATGAATAAAAAATTCACAGGTGTTTAAACTAATTAGAATACTATATAACGTATTCTTTGAATCCTAAGAAGTGCAAAATTTTTAAGACAATATTTCTTTTTATAAACAATTAACCGAAAAATTAAATCAGATGCATATAGTACTATATGCGATTATGGCAACAATTGTGTATTTAACTAATACTTACTGTGATTATATTCTGTTTAAAACAATCGTTTTGTTGTCATTAATTAATTGTAATTATACTGCAGAAGACTAAACTACTTCTAAACTTAAACTTTCATATTATATTTCGATATGTAGTTGTTGTAACTAATCCTCAGTGTCCTGCAGCGCGGGTAGGGCATCCCATGAGTAATCTACTCATGGATGGAGGGAGGAAATGGGGACAACTGTGGGGAGTAGAAGTCCAACTTGACTTGAGTCGCTGAAGATGGAGGGCAGTGTCTTCTGAGGGAACTACAAAGCATTTGCTTATCGAAAGGGAGAAAACCAGGAAAATTCCCATCAGATATTAGGATTAACAAGCAAGATGCTGATTATCACAAAATTCATTGAGTTTCATTGTTTTTGTACAGTGTCTACAACAAGGCCGCCAGCGGAATGAACCTCAACCCTAGTGCTGATTAGCGGTACACGTTACCACTGAACTACGAGTGGGCCACTTCGATATGTAAAAAACGTTAAAACGTTATACGTAAATAAAAGAATAATAAACAATCGAAATAAGATAAATTCCAAAAATTTCTAAAATAATTCTTATAATTATATATATATATAAATAACATATAAATCATATATATATAAATATATATATATATATATATATATTAATGGGTTATTACGAGTACTGAACAAAATACAATTATTTAATTAATTTTACAGAAGCTTTTGTTGTGTTAGAACATGCTAAGATAGAATTCAGTTTGTTGATATAAATAAATATGATTTTAAAAATCAATGATAATAATAATAAATAAATAAATCCTGATTTTTTTATTTAAATGAATTTCTGGACCTATTTGTAATAATAATAAAATATAATTTTGTGTAGTATTGCATGTAGTTGCCGTTTTTATGCCAATCTATATTTCAGAGCTGCACCCATGTGAACCCAACCCATGTGTACATGGACACTGTGTGGTACAAAGAGGAGATTTTGAATGCATTTGTGACAATCCTTTTACCGGAAGATACTGTGAAATAAGTGAGACCCCTTTTATTATTTTCTTGCAATTTCTTTTTTATTCACTTCGATAAAACTTTCCTAAAATTTCATTTTTTAGAAAAGTTACAGTTCTAAATTTAAACAAAATAATTTCCGAATTACCCGAATCTCGACCCAGTGCAGATAGCATGCAAATGAGATCAGGTTCCTATCCTCTAATGGCGTTCGTTGAAGTCTGTTTTCAGAAATGGGGAAACACCACAACAATTTACACCCAAGAGCCAAAACATTATGACCACCCCTACACTTTGCAATGAACTCGCCTGGATGACGTGGAAGGCACGTGATCTGGTGGAAGTGGTATTTAACTGCTGCTGGAGAGTCTGAAAAATCATTCTTTCACTTACTTCTGTGTGTGATGGGAAAGGCTGCGGATCTAAGCGACTTTGATAGAGGACAGATTGTAATGGCTCGAAGGCTGGGAACAAGTATTTCGAAACTGCACGACTCGTGGGTTGTTCGAGATCTACAGTTGTTACTACTTATGCAAAGTGGATGAATGACGGTGAAACCAGCAGTAGACGACATGGTGTTGGACGTCCGCACGGTATCAAAGAAAAGGTAGTCGGAGACTGTCTCGCATGGTGAAGCAAAACCGAAGCCAGACAGTGGCTCAGCTGACAGCCCAATACAATGCAGGGCCAAGTAGAATAGTATCGGAGCACACTGTTCAGAGGATACTGTTGGATATGGGGCTACGTCCTATACTTCCCCCCGTGTGCCTTTGCTGACCAAACGTCATCGTCAACTGCGCCTGCGCTGGGCCGGGAACATCGTGACTGGTCCATGGATCAGTGGGAGAGAGTTGCCTGGTCAGATGAATCACGGTTTGTCATTCATCACGACCTGAGTTGCTCCCTCAATGTACAGTAGGTCATACACAGGCCGGTGGTGGCGGTATTATGCTTTGGGGACGTTCTCTTGGGCGTTTCTGGGACGTGATTGTAGCAGAGAAGACCATGAATGCTACAGGGTATCTGAACATCATTGGACCAGTTGCACCCTTACATAGCCTCTGTTTTTCCAGATGGAAATGGAATGTTCCAACAGGACAATGCCCCTTGTCACAAGGCTGAAATTGTGTTGGAGTGGTTCCAGGAACATGATGCTGAATTCCAGTTAATGCCCTGGCTACCTAACTCACCAGATCGCAATAACTCATTTGGGATGTCCTGGGATGGCAGCTCAGAGTTCAAAGATCACCAATTCGCAATATCTCGGATTTGCGTGACCGTTACTTAAACATTTGGTACAATCTGTCTCCGGCCATCTACCAAGGACTTGTGGCATTAATGCCAAGGCGGGTTGAAGATGTGTTGCGCGCCAAAGGTGGGCCAACTCGTTATTGACAGGTGGTCATAATGTTTTGGCTCTTGAGTGTATTTAGCCTGCATAAGAGTCTTGCGTTGACAGCCATGGGGGAATTTTTCGGATTTGCTCTCATTTAACACTCAAATAGAAAGCAATTATTGTTAAAAAGTTTTTCTGGAAGATAATGTCCTCAGGTCTTCATTGACCTTACCTATTCATATAAAGTAAAGTAAAAGTGAGATTCGTTTATTCAAAAAAGAACTTCTTCCACTCATCACTAGTTCAAATGACATATCAAAAATGTTCAAATGACCAACAAATGTTAAAAGACTAAAAACACTAATTCTCATAATAATATCATCATTATCTTCCAAACGACTTTCAACGTGCGAAGTAAAATCGATGTAATTCAAATTCATATCTGAAAGATTTTAATCTATTCCATGAACTTGTATTTTCATAAAAGGATGAATAATATTGTATAATGTTTTAAATATCCTTTCTCTTCTAGTTTTCTGAATTATACAGGGTGGTTATAATTAAAGTGACCCTATTCAGACCCCTCCTGAACCCGTTCTGCTAATTGATTTTGATGAAATTTGGTATATACGGTATATGGATCATGGGGAATAGATTTCTGCAATAAAAAATATTCGATGGTTCATGGTTTGACCACCAGGGGGGCAATTTTCATAAATTCCTTATGCAAATTAATCAAACCTATAAAGATAACTGTAATCAGAAGCAGAAAACCATTCTGCGTGCCTTTGTCAGCGTTAATCATGGCCTTATAGAAGAAAGATCGAGCTTTACGGGTAAAACTGTTTTTATCAGAACGGCAACAATAGCGTAGCTGCATTACGTGAATATCGTCGTTTAAAGGGATTGCGAAAAGGGCCCATGTCGAAGAATGGTTTGAAGAAGGTGGTTGTGAAATTTGAAGAGACTGGTGATTTGGGTGTGCTGCCAGGTAGAGGGCGGAAACGAGTTGCGAATGAAACTATTGAAGAATGTATTGTGGTTGAAAAAGCCTCCAATTCCAGCTATTAGTCAGCAAATACTCGATCGGTGTAGTACGAAACATTTTGTAAATTCTGCAGTCCACATTTTAAAATGGTATCGTATGAGATCCACATGGTGCAAATGCTGCAATCTCAAGACCACCAGACACGCTATGAATTTGCTTGCCGATTTTTGGCGAGAATGGAAGTTGATGACGAAAGGCCTTGGCAAATTCTATGATCAGATGAGGCGCACTTTTCTTTAGATGAAGCTGTGAATAACCAAAATTGCCGCATATGAAGTGCTTCACCTCCCAATGCCCTGCACCAACAATCTCTGCATGGTGTGGATTTACTGATTTTATCCTCGGAACCGTTTTTCTTTAAAACTCCCACTCCTCAAGGTCCTAAAAACCTGCTATGTCACGAGTGCACGTTACAGTGAACTCCTTCGACAACAGGTCATTCCTGCTTTACAGGAAAGGCAATGTTTGCAGACCACTGTTTTCATGCAAGGTGGAGCAACTCCTCACATTGGGCGCCAAGTCAAAGAAATGCTTTTCGTTCTAACTTTGGCGAAAATCATGTAATATCCAGAGCTTTTCCGAATACTTGGTCTCCTCGTTTACACGATTTAAATCCCTGTGATTTCTGGTTGTGGGGATTCCTAAAAGATCGTGTTTATGGAGGAAGAATTGGACTTTACCTGAGTTGAAATCCAGCTTTACACGCCATGTTGCTGAAATTCCTTGTTCTTCGCTCTACCATTGAACACGCCATAATGCACTTTCAACGTGTGCAATGGAGCACACGTTGAGCATAATCTGTAATAAATTTTAATAGTTCTGACAAATTTTTTGCCATTCTTTAGGCACCACAATTTCCCCTGGTGGTCAAAATTTGAACTATTTTTTATTGTAGAAATGTTTTCCGCATGGTTCATATGCCATATATAGTACCAAGTTTCATCAAAATCCGTTGGGTATAACGGGTTGTAGAGGGGTCTGAATAGGGTCACTTTAATTATAACCACCCTGTACTTTTATTGTTTCATTTAATATTTTCTGTCAACTAAATATGTCCCTTTATTTGATGAAACCAAGCCCCATTGTTCATTTTTACTAATGTGTAATAAATTGGAACTTTCTAACATTAAATAAAATAGTTCAATTTTCTTATTGATTATTTGTTGTAATGTAATCCATATCTGCCTTTTCGTCAAAATCCGAAATTAGTTTTTTTTTTGTTTCACATAATCATAAAAGACATTTATTTAGGTACTTGCATTCAAACAAAATGCTTTGGTGGCAGATGCAAAGTATATGGAAGCAGAGAAGAGTGCATTTGCCCAGCAGGACATCAATTAAACAATGGTACATGTGAAAGTAAGTAAAATGTATTTCTTTACATACATAGTAAACAAGGTGATCAAACTAAATTCTATGGTTAATTTAATTGTCAGAATCAGTAAAATAACTCAAATTGCAACAGATTCAAAGGCAATCAAAGACTATAAGTATAATCTTAGTAGACATGACATATTTAGACATAATCTATTTAATTTCGTTTTATATTTTTCATTAAGGTGATCTTGAAGTTCATAAAGAACAAAAAATGTATTAATTATTTTTGATATAAAAATTGATTTACTAAAATGACACAAGTTTAATAAAATAAAATAAAATGTAAAACAAAATAAATAAAATAAAATATTGCAAAAAATATAGCAAATAATAAATATTGTATTATTGTAGTAAATAAAATACTGTAATATTATAATACATAAAAATTGTAATATTGTAATACATAAAATAGTGTAATAAAATATTGTATTTCTTCTTTGGAAATAATGTTGGGTTTTCTTCTTAGAAATCTTCTGCGTGGAGAAAAAATGTTATGATGGGAAATGTGTCATTCAAAATGGCGTCGAGTTATGCATTTGTCCAGATGATTATGTGTTGGATGGAAATGAATGCAGAAAAGGTAATACCATATCAACAAAAAAATTAATTTCATTTTAGTATATTGATCTCCCTATTAAATAAAACACTCTATTAGATGAAAAATTTCTTATGCAGTTTTTCGTAATGCATTTCAAACAGAGATGACTCCTCATCATTGTTTTAATTTATTTTAGCTTGGCAAGTTTTGTTGAAAAGAAATTAAATATTGTTGATGAATGTTGAAATTGAATAATGTTGAGGAATAAAACAACGAACCTCCCAAAATTATCTTATATATATATATGTATATAGCAAAATATTTACTGCAGTACGTATCTATAATTTCATCATGCAATTCAAAAATAATAAAGAACAAAAACTTGAACAATAAATATAGAAGTAATGATTATAAAACAATTGAAATGTTCATTATAAGTAGAATTAAAAAAGAATATGTATATAAAATTAAGAAATAACGCAGCAACTTTCGCTAAAGTTGAATTCAACTGGAGTTAAATTTAACGAAAATTTGGGTGATATGCTAATAACATTTCTCCTCTCAAGATCGCTAAATTTAACAGACGTTAAAATCAGTTGTTCATTTCAACCGTTTCCCCTTTCCTGTCAGGGGAGGAGAATTAACTGCTGCTAAAACTAACGCTACTCTTAAAGCCACCTAGCGCCGAGGTTGTGAAGCATTATTATATCACCCGTTTCAACCGTTTCCTTTCTGAAAAGTTGATATTAATATGTGCTAAAATTAACGCTACTCCTAACACTCTCTAGCTTCAAGTTCAAATACCCCGCTTAAATTAACCGTTAATTCTTCCTGACGTCAACTGGAGCTGATAGCTAATTCTCATCAATATAATTAAATTAACAGTTACGTTAATAATAGCACAAGTCTAGTCACCATGGCAACTTTCTGTACTTAATTTCCGTCGAGTATTTTCACTGAATTTTAAACTTATTATTAAATAATTTAAAACTGTTTTGCATTATATAGAATCTAAAAATCCAGTTATTATTCAAATAATGTAAAAATATATGTTTATTCTAAAGGAATCTTTTATAAATAAATAAATTGTTCCTCTCTGGCAGCTATTTGGCGTGGTACTGGTTTCAGTTTAAAAAACGACATTAGTTTTCGTCCCATCTATGTTGATTTGTTGGTTTGTTATTTAGTTAATTTATTATTTGTTGAGGTAAGCATTTGGCATTTTTTGTTATTTAGACATTTGTTTGTCATTTAGATATTTTTTTGTTTAGACATTTGTTTGTCATTTTGTTATTTAGACATTTGTTTGTCATTTAGATATTTTTGTTTAGACATTTGTTTTTATTTAGACATTTTTTTTGTTTAGACATTTGTTTGTCATTTAGACATTTTGTTATTTAGACATTTTTTGTTTAGACATTTGTTTGTCATTTAGACATTTGTTTTTGTTTAGACATTTGTTTTTGTTTAGAGATTTTTGATTTTTAGACATTTGTTTTTTTAGACATTTTCTTAGTTAGATATTTGTTTGTCAGCTAAACATTTGTTTTGCTTAAGCATTTGTTTTTAGACATTTTGTTATTTAGACATTTGTTTTGTTTAGACATTTTGTTATTTAGACATTTTATTAGACATTTGTTTGCCATTTAAATATTTGACATTTTTTATTTAGATATTTTGTTATTTAAACATTTGTTTTTATTTAGACATTTTGTTATTTAAGCATTTGTTTTTATTTAGACATTTTGTTGTTTGACTATTTTATTTATCCTTGTGTTATAAATATTGGGTTTTTTCAGCACACAGTTCTTGCTTATTTATTATCTCACCAAATTTATGATGTCTAAATAGTGGAAAAGGTTGGACAAGAATACATATAAAAGTGAAATAATAACAATTATTTTAACAACTTATATTTTTTTTGTCTCTTTTGCAGTGAAGTGTTCACAGAGAAGCTGCATCGGTGGAACTTGCAGAGTTTTGAGAGGGAATGTGGAGAATTGCGTCTGTCCTCATGGCCATGCTCTGATTGATGATACATGCACAGGTAATGCAAATATCAAATAAAATAAAACCTTAATTTTTCATAGCATATTTGATGCATTTTATTTTCATTGTGTAATGTACACAAAATAAAATTTTCTTTAATGTTATGCTTATAACTATATTTTAAGATTAAATAACGAATTGAATAAAATTTCAATTATATAATAAAATTGAGTCAATGTAATTAATTTTTTTCTATTTAAATACTAGATTCATTAAATTATTCAATTATCTAGTCAAGATAATTGATTAATTTAATGAAGTGAGTATTTAAATAATCGAGAATTTGAGTATAAAAATAAATCTAATTTAAATTTAAATACTCTATTTATTGATTTCATTATTATTTTGAATGAAGTTGCCAGTTTTCTATTCACTAATTTTAATAGTATAGCGCAAATGCATACAAATTTGTGCATTTACAATGTGAAAAGATAGCTTCACTGCAGGGTTTTTAAAATTATTAAAACTTTTTCGTGATTAACACCTTACCAAAATTTGTATTCCAAGACTTGCTTTTAAAATCATAATAGATGTTGAGGATTACAGTTTCATTTTTTTGTATAATTTTCGCTGTAATTTCAAAGTATCTTAGCTTATACTATATTTTACATTTAACGCTTTTTTTGGAATAGAAACAGTTTTTAATGAAAAAAAAAAAATAGAAATACAGAAATAGAATTTAAGTTACCAATTTTGGAATAAAATAAGAAGTACCATTTTCACATTTCATATAGTTTAGCATACTTAATCAGTCAATTGTTCACTATTGATAATTTAGAATTTATATTTAAGATATCCACTACATTGATAAAAAGTCCATTTTAGAATACCCGTGGAAGTTTTTAAATTGTTATCAAAGCCGTTTTCCACTTTGATTTATGTCAACTCGAAAGAAATTTATACGAATTTGAATAGGACTCATCTATTGAAAAATTCTTTTTGCAGTTAAAAAAAAAAAAAAAAAACTTTAATTTCATTTTCTGAAAAATTTAATGTTTCACATTACTTAAACAGTACATTTTGAAGAATAAGGATATTTTTATGGATTCATACATCATTCCTGCTTATATTTAGGGTAAAAATGAAACTTAAAATTGTTGTAGTGCATTTTTGCATCAACTATTAACTGTTAGATAAAAAGTTATTAAAATGTTCTTAAAATTTCCCAATTTCTGAGGTAAGTATGACAAAGTATACGAAGAAAATGTTTGTTATTTTCTAATTTTTATGTAAGAGTCTACATAAAAATAGCAAAAATTGAACCTAAAGTAGATGGATACTTTTAAATTTTAATTTACTAAAACATTAGTCATCATCAAATTTGACTTAGCAAGCTATGGTGGGCCAAGGCCTTCTGTCTACTGGCAGATTCCGAAACATGAGAATTTTTACGGGACAGGTTTGTTACGTACAACCAACGGCTTGTCGCTTTACGTTCATATTAGACAGAGATCTACAGTTTAAAGTGGCTTCGAAACCACTACAAAATTCTATGGCACCACTGGAACTCGAACCCGAAACCTGTGGTACCGAGCACCAGTACTCTAGTCACTCGGTTATCAGACCCAAAACAGTAAAGTAATTTTTTTAATAAATTTAAAAAAGTTTCATTAAAATTTAACGTATTTAATTTTGTTTAATTCGACAATTTTGTTATTTATTTGAAGAGAAAAAAAAATTTCATGTTATAAATGATATATATGTTCGATGGCGGAAAGATTGAAGAATATATTTAATGGAAATAGCATATGAGTAAACCGAAATTAGAAGATGAATGTGCAAATACAAATGCTGAATTTAAACATAAAAGTTTCAATTTCACTAATAAATTTCAAATATAATTATTATTTTGAAAGAAGCACACAATATAAGTGCGATTATCATAAATGCTCAGTACAATAAAACTGATATATGTCAACCAAAAATAAAATAATTACAAATTACATATTTTTCTTTTTTAAAAGTTGAGCATAAACTTTCAGGATGGTGAAGAAATCTCAAATAATAAATTTTGTCAAAAAAGAAAATACATTTTCTTTTAATTGCGTAGGTTGTTATAAAGGATATATTATGTGATATCAATGCGAAATATTTTTGATCATTTATTATTTTAATAAATATTTTTATTAGCTTTAAAAGAAAATATTAAAATTTTAAATTATTTAAATACAAAATTTGCTGAAGTAGATCGTAATTTCTTATGACATAATATTTTATAAGAAAAGAACTAGAAAGCGAATTATAGATTTTATTACATGGTGGTAGTGTTACACGCGTCCGGTAGCATATCTTTTACATGTGCACCCTTGGTAGTGTTAAATGAGTAACAGCGGCAAATAACTTGCCTATCCATTGTCTATGTATTACCAACTGCATTTGAAAAATATTTTATTACATGTAAATAACTTATAATAATATTACGTTATATATTATATATTCTGATAAAATATATTCAAAGTGATCATTATTTTAAAATTCCTTTACTCTCAAAGTAAGCTACACTCACTCACATTTCGAAATAGTTATAATACAGTTGTTTTTCAAAATTAGGGTAAAATACAGTTGTTTTTTAAAAGTTCATATAATACATTGTTTTGTTTGATATTTTGTAGTGGGACATTGTACACCTAGAACGTGCTACGGTGGCAGATGCGAGAACAGAGATGGTCGCCTAGTATGCATTTGTCCTGATGGATTCCATTTGGAAGGAGTCGGATGCATAGGTTAGTGCAATTATTTTTCAGTAATTTTTGTAGATTTCTCGATATATTTATGGAATCAATGTGACAGCTTTTTCACCGTATGGGTGATTCATATGAACTTTAACCATTTTATCACCATATAACTTTTAAAGCTATAGCTAGTTTTTGAAATTGTATAAACCACGAATGTCTTTCCATAATATTCATTTTAAAGATTAATAGGGTGTTGTTGTAACATATGTCTTTATTGGAAATCAATACATTACAATAAGGACCACACACAAAGAAGGGACAAGCAGAACAAAGCAAAGTATACAGTAGGACAGCAATCGACACTAAGTCGGTCTCACATGTCACAAGGAGTCAAAGGGGGGAGAGATTAAATAAAGGGGGGTCGACATTTTTATTTTAGTCCATGAGGTCCTTGGCCTCCCAATACAACTGCAAAGACTTCTCCTTGGCGCTGAGCCTCCTGTTCAGTCCTGGACATTTCAAAAGATGTTCTGAATTCATTGTTCCAGCTCCTACATATTGGGCAAGTGTTCGAGGCGAGGACACTTATCCTGTTAAGATGTTCCGCGATTCTAAATCGAAAGTTAGCAACCGCCTCTTTACATGATCTAGTGTTAAGGATTTTCCAGTTGTCTTGAATAGTGTACCATTTTTTGCTTTCAGATTTAGTTATGAGATTATCTTGTATCTTTTATAATAATAATATCTTTTATAATAATAATAATAATATCTTTTATAATAATAATAATAATATCTTTTATAAGTCATAAGAATTTCTCTATGACTATATTTTTTTGAAAGAGTCTGGTAGAACTTGTTTCTTTCCAATATCCACATGATTTCCTTTCTTTGCAAGTGAATCTGCTGCTTCATTACCTTTAATTCCCACGTATGATGATATCCACTGGAATACAACTTGCTTAGCTTTAGTTCTTAAACATTTGATATCTTTCTTAATTTGACTTGTTATTGGGATTTCAGGGAGATGATTTAACGAGACAGCTTGTATGGCTGCTCTGGAATCTACTAATATTACCACCTTTAGGGTAGCGATCATTATTTACTCATTATTAGATATATTGATAGGTTTCGTGCTCCCCTTACGTATACGCACAAAAAGCCAATAAATCGAGATGATGGTTGAAAATCACTTTCCAGGATTTTCAAGACTCCGGTATTTGCGAGTCATACGAGAAAATTCTAAAAACCCCTATCACGCTAGTGGACTGCTGACACTTGAGACACTTACATAGTTTATCTACAATCGCCATCGAGTCTCCTCATTTCTGAAAAACATTGGCTGTAGCAAAAATCATCAGCCGATTGGAAATCAGGTTTATTACGAGATATCTGTGTAATTTACAATTGGATGACAAATGGTCGTTAAATTGGGCAACATAAGTTTTGTAGGAAGAGATCACTGGTTCAATTCCTAAGTGCTTGCTTATTGTCAATTAAAATATTGGGATGAAATGCATTCTGTCAGCTTCTTTGCTGTCTATATATTGGCTATTTGAGTGTTTTCCTATTTTTTTATCCGTTCAACAAAATATAATCCAGTTGCACTTAGTATATATCTGAAAGTATACATGTCAGTCTTTTTCTTGCATATGTATATAATGTAGAAGTTATAAAAGTTGTTGGATCTGCTAAAAATACAATGTAACAATGGGAAAATGATAACAAATCAAGCCTCTAATATTGAAGTGTGAGATTAGTTATGTGCTTAGAATATTTTTGATGATTTCACTCAATGAATCAACTCTTAAATAATTCTTATGAATTCTTTTCTAAAAGTAGCTAGAAAGAGAAAATTGTTAATAGAATATCATACAATATGCCTTTTTTAATGAAGGATATGGCATATCTGTATGTTGGTATAAGCGTGCATTTATAGCAGAAAATGAAACAGATTTATCCTTTGAGTGAAAGAGAGAACATTTTGTACAATATTCGTTATAACGTATGATTGCAATAATTCGTTACATTGGTACAGGAAGCTTTTAAGAACTGTGATGAAACTCATTCAGATATGTTAACAGAAAGATGAAGGAAATTTCAGGAATTTGCCTTTCATTTGCCAGTGTCAGCAATTTCATTTGCTGTGAAACGATGATTTCATTTACGGCATAATAGAAAAGTCAATTAATTTTTATTAATAAGCAAGTGTTATGTATGCAAACCTGTACTATGGATTAAAATAAATTTGACTGAAAATGCAATGTTTTTTTTTTGCATAATAATGCATATCACGTCGCTTTAGAAATAAAATAAAGCCTTTTTATAATTTTTGATAAAATACAAATTATTTGAATTTTTCAAGCTGGTTTTTTATTTAGTTTGTTACAATCACGCTGAAACGAATATTGTACAAATGTTCTCTTTCTCTTCAAAGATACTACTACCCCACACCGCATCACATCACTGTGCCTAGAGCTGGTGGGAATGATGTGGGTGAGAAACCTGATTGGGCTCTGTGACGCTCTACAGTCATCGGAGACCGAGACCTACAGCTTAAAAAGTGTATTCCGAGCCACTACAAACATCCATGACACCCACGGAACTCGAACTAGAAACCGTGGCCCCGAGTGCCAGAAACTTGGCCATTCAGGCCCTTTTCTTCAAAGATAAATCTGTTTCACTTTCTGCTATAAATGTATGCTTATACCTAACAGGTGGGCTGAAAAGTTCATAGACTGACCCATAAATGGCGCTACTAGTATTAAATTCATATGATTTTTAGTTAGCCCTAACCTTCAAATGACACGTGTATAAATTTGACAAATGTTGCACTATTAGTATGGAGTTATAAGATTTTTAGTGAAGCTACTTTTTTGTTAGTTTGAAAAATGGATAAAAAGAATTTCGTGTGTTAATAAAGCATTGCATTTTTTGGCGAAAAAATACTATTGAAGCCAAGGTTTGGCTTGATAAACATTATTCCGACTTTGCACCAGGAAAATCGACCGTAGAGAAGTGGTTTTGCTAAATTTAAACGAGGCGAAATGAGCACCGAGGACGATGCATGCAGTGGACGCCCCAAAAGAGGCTCTTCACCGACGAAAACATCAAAAAAGTCCAAAATAATTTCTGATAACCATAAAGTGAAGTTGATTGAGATAGCTGAGACCCTAAAGATATCAAAGAAACGTGTTGGACATATTTTGAATGAATAGTTGGATATGCGAAAGATCTGTTCAAAGTGGGTGACGCGCGAGCTCACAATCGACCCAAAACAACAACGAATGGATGATTCTAAGCAGTGTTTGGAGCTGTTCAATCGTAATAAACCCGAATTTTTGCGATATGTGACAATGGATGAAACATGACTCCATCCTTTCACACCGGAGTCAATCGACAGTCAGCCGAGTGGACTGCACGTGACGAACACTAAAAATGCTATAACTTCACTAAAAATGCTATAACTCACATACTAATAGTGCAACAGCTGTCAAATTTATACACGTGTGTTTTGAAGGTTAGGGTTAACTAAAAATCATATGGATTTAATGCTAGTAGCGCCATCTATGTGTCAGCCTATGAACCTTTCAGCCCACATATTACATATTGATGTGCCATATCTTACATAAAAACGGCATATTGTATGATCAATTGTTAAATTTACTCTTAGAAATGTGAAAATTAATGTCTTCTTTTCATTCTCAGTATATAGATTTTTATTCTTTTAGGTTCCGATATTCGAAATATGCATATTCTTTTGGGTATTTGAATGATATTCTGTGCCATGTATGATTTTAATTCCGTCAAAAAATATATTGAAAAAATTACCAAGTGATTTTTTGTTACATTAAAAAATATATTTATTAATAATTGAATAATCGTTTTTAAAAGTTATTTTAAACTGCCGTTGCAGAAACTACGTGTAAAGAGCAAAACTGTTTTGGAGGATATTGCAAAGTTGTGAATGGTCACGAAATCTGCTCCTGCATGGATGGTCATGTACTCAAGAACGATCAGTGTCAAAGTAAGAATAAATTTTTTAATTTCTCATTTTTCTGAATAATTTCATAAACATTTTAGAAAATTTTTCTCTTTTTTTAATTTCTCATTCTCCTGAATTTTTCTTAAAGTTATGATTTTTAGAATAAAATAACTTTACTTATCATAAATGCAATAAGACATTCAAAACAAGTCTAATTTAAGATTTTTTAATATCCACTTCATATTTGTTGAAGAAAATTAAGCATGTGAATACTTAAATGTCTTTATAGAATTTAGAATTGTTTTCAAAGGCCTCAAAAATAACTAATGTAATGTAGGGGCTTGATGGCCGAGTGGCTAACGCTCTGACACTCGGTACCACATATATCGGGTTCGAATACCGGCTGTGCCATTGATGTTTTTAGTGGTTCGGAATCCATTTTAAACCGTAATAGGATCGTAGATCTTTGTGGGGGTAGTGTTACTCTCGTCCGAGGCATATCTTCAAGCTACACGTGCCCTCCTGGATAGTGCTAAATGAGTAACAGCAGTACAGCCATTGCTTATGGCATAAGGATTAACTGCCTGTATTGCCAGCTGCATTAGAACAACCAATGGAATGTAACAAATAACCAAAGTATGCATCCTTAATGTAAAATAATAAATAGGATTATGGGACTACGATTCTTTCAAATGAAAATCATTGTCTGGACCCTCCCTCGGAAGAGGATTTATACTCCGATCTGGCAATGAA
This sequence comes from Caerostris extrusa, assembly GCA_021605095.1. Taxonomy (NCBI): domain Eukaryota; kingdom Metazoa; phylum Arthropoda; class Arachnida; order Araneae; family Araneidae; genus Caerostris; species Caerostris extrusa. Next base: position 21,791 of record BPLR01006495.1, read on the forward strand.
CATACCAATATTATTCGGGAGCACTGCATCATTTGATTTTTGTACTCGTCCGAAGATATGACAAGAACTAGAAACTTTTAATATTCTATTCTAAAAAATAATCAAGATATAATTTCGAAGGTTTAAGTATTGGTTCTAAATGCTACTGATAATGAAACGATATATGAGTTTTAGTAATATGAATAACGTTTTCTAGTCAACCATTTTTTTTACTGATGTATTGTTATACGAAATACTCATATAATAGCAAAAATACGGTTATTATATTTTTCTTGTACTCTTATATTTTGCTAAGATTTTAAGTCCATTTCATTAATAATTACCATTTCCTTAATTAATATTTTTATTATTACATACAATTGATTTTAATATCATTTGTAAAGAGTGTCAAACCCTTTTACTAAAATTTACTAATACTATACAGTTCCTAAAAGGATTTGGTGCATATCAACAAAATATTTAGGTATTTTCTTTTTTTTATGTAATAAATCTAAAGACAGCGAAGAGCTTTTTAAAAAAAAAAAATGACCTATAGTAAATAAAAACTGGTCTAAACGCAGCTGGTTACCTTAAATTCCATTCCTTAGATAGATGGGAGTTCACATCATAATTAAATTATATGAAATCCTCAGTTATTTTAATTAAATCTTACAAATTGTTATTCCTAACTGCCTTGATTATTAAAATATTGTTTTATTCTTCTTCTCAGAAATGAGATGCGTGGAGAAAAACTGCTTTGGTGGAAAATGCGACATTGTAGATGGGGAAGAAGTCTGTTCCTGTCCTGTTGGATTCCATTTACAAGGAGACGTTTGCAGGGGTATGGTATTCTGATTATCACCGATGATTCTATTGATATTCTGAAATTAAAATTTTATCCAATCGCATTAGGACTCGAAAAATTTATTTTTACAATTCGATTTTTAAGGTCTAAATATGTGTTCTGGAGATTATTAATAAGTTAATTTCGATAATATGCATTGCTTGATTTAATATTGACTAATAAAGATAATTATGTTATTTAGCGAAGTTATTTTATTTAAAAATCAAAACATTTTTAAAAATGGCAACTGTTCAGTTTAAAAGGTGATGTTAATCATTTTGATACATCGAATTTATCTTTAAATAAATTCAAAGCTATTTCATTTTTGGTATAATGGATATTAATTGAGAAAAATTGCTATATTTCCGAATTCCTTTTGAAATTTTAGTTAAGTAATGTTTATTGGGTTAAAATCTAGTGGCCATGGATATTTTTTATTACTTTTACATTTATAAAGTAATCTAACATCTAAGGCTGTACGTTTAGGATTGTTTTCATGATATAACCTAAAATTATACTAAGTATTGAAAATTTCAGTTGAGGACTTAAAGTTTTTTGCTTAAGATGTCAATATGATATTGATCCATGGTGCCATCATTGAATCTTTCTTTTCTCTTTATTCACTTTTTTTTTTGAAATTTTTCATTAGGTTTTCTCTAAACAATTATGCAATCACGGGCTCAGAATATCTGAACTATTTCTGATTTAATAAGTAAATATAATAATGCAAAAAAAAAAAATTATGATTCCGACAAGTAAAATTTGAAGCTTTCATTTTTTTTAGACTATAGAAAAAAATGTCTTCTTAACCAATCAGTTATGACATCCGGCTGATTGAACAGTTTTTGTACATATTCCATATTTTGAATGCATTCCATATATAAATATATATATATATATATATATATTTGAAAGTATTCCATACAGTTCTTGGAATTCTTCTGTAAGATTTGACATTGGATAGTTTACTTTTTTTTGCTGGATGAATGATTTAGCATGCAAAGGATTGTACAACTTTGTTGGCCTCTTTAATCTTTATTTACTGACAATTTTAGGAAGTTTTTATATAAATTTATGATGGAAAACTCAATCAGTTCACTTAAGTAAACATGCAATTTTGTGTATAAAATAAATTAGAATAAACATGTTATATAAAATGTACTGTATTATTTGGAATAAATTAAAAATTTTTTTTCCATCCTGTAAGCATTTGCAGTATTCAATTATTTTTAGGTATTTTCTGGAATGATTCTATTGATCATAGTATTGTGAAAACAGTACTTACGTAGTAACGCCACCGCAGCAGAAGTTGCGCTAATGCGCCAATAAAGAGCTGCCAATGCGCCAAAATAGAGACTGTTTTGAATCTATGTTAAACTCTATATCGGCCCATTTTCCACCGAAATCCGATTGACCACTTTGTTTTTAAATAAAGTGTTTTGAATTTTGAAAGTGTTTTGATTTTAAATAAAGTGTTTTATATATTTTATGATTTGTCACAAAAAAATTTTAAGAGTAGATTGGAGCCACTTAAAAACCGCCAAATCTGTAGCTGCGGTGGCGTTAATACGTAAGTACCGTGAAAACTTTGGCGAGGAAGTGTCGAGGAGAACTTAAAATAATAATAATTTAAAACATAGAAAATGTAAAAAGTTTTCCACATATATTATTTTTATAATAATCATAAACACAAATCAATATTACACATCAATAATACAAATATTAAATATATTTTAATCTGAAATGAAATAATTATAGATGTAAGTGTTATCCAAAATATCAATCAAAAGATTTTTAATTAAAACAATAACGCTTCTTGCATTTATTTCTAATTGATCAAATTCGAGTTAAAAAAAATGTTAAAAGAAACATCAAATACTGAATTTATTCTGTTATGGTAAAATAAAAACAATATGAGTATATAAGTAATAAATATAGAATTCTAGAATATTTTTAGTGTTATATTTGAAATAAACAAAATAAATATAAAGAAAATAAAAGAACACAAACAGGGAAATACTAAAAAAAACCCCTCATATTCTATACCAAAGTTCAATAATAAAGAAATTTATGAAGTAATTTGTCAGAATAGTAAAAAAACCGGAGTTCTGCAGTTTAGGATTTCACTAGTAAATTTGGCGATTTTTTCCACTAGAGATATCACCATGTTTTCTCCTAAACACACAAAATGGCCACTGCAGTTACAAAATACTGCGGTTTTGGCTATTTGATTTGGCGCGTAAAAGAGACAGTGAAATCGGAAGCCTAATGCGCAAGAACTATCAAATTTAATAGCTATAGGAATATAATAAAATTTAACAACTCTAGAACTTTATGAAGGAACAACTGTTCAAATACTACTGGAAGAACCACCCAATTCAGACAGAGAAGTTTGTTAAGTGATGGTTAAATTAACTTTTATAAACATAAATTGTTCTTAGAAACAGTTAACTTTTATAAACATAAATTGTTCCTTGAGAATATTGAAATAATATGTTCTTATTTTCAAAACTAAACAATTTAAAATGAACTACAGAGCACGTGACTTCATATTTGTTAATGGTTATATCACTCTTGTTGTAGATTATTACGGAGATCATTGGCCGCGTAGTGTCCACTACCTCCTTCATTGTAAAATCTTGAAACATGGCGGTGACCTCATGCCATTTGAGTTAATAAGAAAAATAGATAATTAAATGCCCTTTTTTTTTTAAAAAAGAATTATGTATTTAATAAAATTATAAAATGAAAAATAACAAACATTTCAAAAGTGTAGGTGTGGATGAAATCAAGTTGCATGTAATCAAAAATATAAAACAGAATGATCAAATGTCAAATTAGGAGAAAAAATGAATGGTTATATTTAGCAACACCTATGTCACGCCACTTTTAAAACACACATGAATAAAATGACGTTAAAATTAGCGTTTATTTCTAACAAAAGTTTTTGAAATGAAAGTTATCGTATTGCGCGAGGAGATTAATTTGTTTTAAATAATAACTTATACTCTTATTTATTTTTTATTTTAAAGCCTTACTTTTTGGAAACGGCACGGACATCTAACCAACATCATGTTTTCAGATGATAAAACCTATTTTTATTTCAAGATTTTTTTGGAATCAAATATACAATTTTTAATATTTTTCATCTCAATGACTTCCGAATTAATTATTAATGGATAAAAATCAGCCAACAAAAAATATTAAGTACGAACTATAAAATACAAATATAAATAAAAAGCGTAAAGCGACGTCATTTCCCCTCATAATTTACTAGTAATGACTTTTGAATTAAATAACCTGAAATTCTAAATTTCATAATAAAACATTTTTTACCCTTTATTAATTAAAAAATTAAATATTTTTATTCATTTTTTTACAAATATTAAAAATATTCCAGTGAAAACAGATGACTTGAAAGAGGATGGAATGAATATTTGAAAATAAGATTTTACTATAAAATTTATAGTTTTTGTTTGGTTAAAAAACAATATTAATATTTATCAAATAACATTTTTTTTCATGATGCTAGTCGAGACACTACATAAAATTAACATCGATTTCATTTAAAATAATTTTTTAGATGTTTTAGTTTTTAAAATTATAATAATTTTTTTGTTTTATAAGTACAGAAAAAGCATTCGAGAGTGGCTGTATTTAAAATTCATTCCTTTTTAGGGATAATAATTGAAGTATTATTCATAAATCTATTCTAAAAATGTTATTCGTTGGGATTTAGTAAAATCTTTTTTAAGTCTATAAAATCTGTTATTTATTTTTAAAAGTTTATAAAATTTTGTGAAATTTAGGATATATTAATATTTTGAATGATATTATGAATAAAATTTTGAATAAAATTTTGTAAAAAAGAGAATAGAATAGATAGCTGAACTACAATTTTTTTTGCAGAAATTTAGAAACATCTTCAGAAGAAAAAGAAATCCTGCAGGAAGAAATCAGCTGATTTTTATGACGACAATTTGTCGTTATATTGTATTGAATAAATATAACGAGAAATATTGAATGAATTATATATATTATTGAATGTATTTATATTTTGAATAATGTCTTAAATATTGTGAAAAGAGTTTGAAAAAATGAAAATTAAATATTTTATATTGTAAATAAACTATTGTTGTTAATGATGAAATATCTGACAAAATAATTTTTTTGAGGATCATTTAAAATCTTTTAAGTCCAAAGATTTGCTGTTATATCTTTATTTTATTTTTCAAATACTCTGTAAGATATACTCTATAAGAGTTTACTATTTCATCGGATATTTTGTCAGGCATATAGATCAATTCACTAGGTAGAAAGAAATCTTCTTTATCAAATATGTGTTTAAATCTTTACAGAAATTAATTTTTAGATATTGACTCCTCTTGCTCAAAAATTAATCCAAAATCTGAAGTATAATCTCCTTCTGAAATTCTAGATACACATGTTACAAAAGTAAAGACAATATATCCATTAAATTTTTAAAATATTTTGTTTGTTCGTTTTATTTCTCTGTCTCTTCTTTAAGTATGTTTCGAACAACTTTTAAAATTTTTTTCTGAATATATAATTTCTCTTCTATTTATTCTTCATTAAACCTTTTCTTTTCTTACACTTTTTTAACAATCATATTAATACAATCAATTCTTTTTTCAATTCCTTCTATTAGCTCACACTCTCCCTATATATATCTTGTTCAAATTTTCAATCGTTCATAAAATACTTTTATTCATCCAGTCAAATTCAAATACCTTTTTTTTAACTTGTAATGGATGGCACTTGATGTTAATACAGTTTTTTCAAATATTAATTCATTAATTTTAGTTTTTTTAGAATTAGGTTGCATATATCCACCAATAGATGACGTCAGATAAACTTAAAAAATGAATGAAAATTATTTATAGAGGACTTTCTGCATTATATTGAAAAAAAGTAGGAATTGACTTAAAAATTTTCTTTTTTTTATATCTTTCTCCTTATTCAATAATTTTTTGATCATCACCCTGCATTGATCAAAATATTTAATCACCCTGTATTTTAATCTTCAATCAAGAAAATTTCATCAGAAAAGCAAAAAATAAATGTAGAAATTTAAGCAAATATATAATTAATATGTTAAATTATATGATTCTTTTCATGTGGGTTTCAGTGAATCTAGAAATAAGATATAGAAAGATCCTTTTCTCTAAGCAGAAAAAAAGTTTTTGTTTGCATTAAAAGTTTATCTGCTTTCTCTAAATAAGCATATCTTTATCTGCCAGTAATACACCTTAAGTGGAACCGGCTTATCTGCTTTCGTTTTCATACCTTTGGTTACATTCAATTTTGTATTAAAGTCTTAGAAATAATCGTTAAACAATTTTAAAAAAGAGGAGCAGATTTTATGAAATATTTCACAATCTATTGAAATTTTAAGTCTTATCAGAACAAGAAATATATTTAAAAAAATATGAGTTTATTAAATAGTTAAATTTTTTACTACTAGAAAATTAAAAAAAAATGACTGTATATTTACTCCCTAAACAAGCAGGGGCATAGTGGTTAGCGCTCTGGCCTTTCGTATACTAGGCTTCAGGTTGGAATGATGGCGCGTGGCTTGGATGTTTGTTCGAATCCACGTTAAACTGTAGGTCCCGGTCTGTTTAGTCTGTTGGTGCGCGCAAGATTACCGTAAAGCGACAAACCAAACCCTAAACAAGTAGTTTTCAAAAAAAAAAAAAATATTATTTTATATTAGAATATGTAAGGGCCTGATGGCCGAGTGGCTAGCTCTCTGGCGCTCGGTTCCACAGGTTTAAGTTTCGAATCCCGACGGTGCCAGGATGTTTGCAGTGGTTTGGAATCCACTTTAAACCGTAGGTCCCGGTCTATTAGGATTGTTGAGGTGGTAGTGTTACTCGCGTCTGTAGCATATCTTCAAGCTACCCGTTCCCCTGGGTAGCGCTAACTGAGTAACAGTGGTGTAGTTCTTGCTTATGGCATAAAGATTAACTGGCTTTGTATTGCCAGATGCATTAGGACAACATATAAGAATACATGAATATTTTTTGTGAAATGATACAGTGTCATTATTATCATTAAAGAAGCGATGAAGTCGATCGGTTTCAAGTTAAATTGAATTGCCAATAATGGGGATCAAAATTGGAAAAATGTTTGAATAAAAGCAGATCGTGGAATTAACAGAACTGATAAAGTGTGTAAAAACATAACATTGCTTACAGAAATATTATAGTTAAAAAACACTAAAAACACGCTTTCAGAGTTAATCAAACTAAAAGTAAAAAATAATTGTTAACATAAGAATAAAATTACCGACGAGAAAATGAATGTCACTGTTCTAAAAGCTTGGGGTGCTTGATATCAATAGTTATAATTTTTCACTAGTTTGATTCCGAAATGCAGAATTAGTTTGAAAATGTCATACAAAGCACCCCCACGCTTTTTAGAACGGTGACATTAATTTTCTCGTCAGTAATTTTATTCTTATGTTCACAATTATTTTTTACTTTTTAGTTTGATTAACACTAAAAGGGTGTTTTTTAGTGTTTTTAAACTATTAATTTATTTTTTACTTTTTAGTTTGATTAACTCTAAAAGCATATTTTTAGTGTTTTTAAACTATAATATTTAAATGAGGTCCCGGTACGGAGGACTGGAACTATAGTTCTTACAATAATTTAATTGTGAGTAAAACAAATGCTAAATGCGAATATGTCGTGCCAGCCTGTATTCGAACAGGCCATCTCTGATCCGTAGTGAGGCGCGTTATCCGTTGTGCCGCTGTCCCGCGTAGGTTCGAATGTCTTAGGTACTTTCATGCTACATGGGTTAAATTGCTCTTCATAAGTTAAAATAAAATCACTAATCCCGGCGATCCTAAACATGATCAGATAATAAACGTATCAAAATATTTTAGTGTCGTCTGTCCTTGATAAGTCTACAACGTTTAAATTAAATCGGATCGCTTAAAGAAGGAAAAATCGAGCCCAAAAAGTCAGTTACAAATAAACATACAGGTGAAACTAATAAAATCGAATTAAAAAAATACAAATGAAAGATATAGTACTTCAGATCAAGAACGCTTAAAAAACTTACATGTTACGGAAATTCCTTTCAATGCTTTTATATTTTAGAGGGAAAACAAGCGAAAAATATTATAAAACCTATACTTAAACTGCTGTCTTTTATGCCACAAGCAAAGGGCTGCACCGACGTTACTCACTTAGCACTACACAGGGGTGCGTGTAGCTTGAAGATAAGCTACGGACGTGGAGTAACAATATCCCCGCAACTTTGTACGATCATATTAAACCGGGACCTACGGTTTAAAGTGGATTCCGAAGCACTACAAACATCCATGGTAGAGCCGGGACTCGAACCCGAAATCTGTGGTACCGAACGCCAGAGGGCTAGTCACTCGGACATCAGGCCCCATGGAAGTGTAAATAAAATGTATCGTTTGCAATGTGGACTTTAAAATGAAGTAAACGATTTGAAAGAAACTATTTCTAGAAATGATAGACTTATTAAAAAAAATTACATTAGTTGTAGTTTAAAAAATTGCAAAATTTGCCAATTGGCCCATTTTTGTAATAAGTCCCTTTTAAGAAATTAAAATATATTTTAATAATTTAAATGATTATTGTGGTGTAAATGAATTAAAACGAAAAACTGGAAAAAAAATGTTAACGAATTATCTGTTAACAATGATTGATATATTTAATAAAATATATCCATAAAAAGAAAAACAAGTGAAGTTCGTAAAGCTTTTTAAAAGATCTTCCTGAAAATTACAAATAGATAATATTAATAAACTTAATAAAAAAACGATACCTACAAAATTACAAAAAAATATAAAATAAGAAAAATAAATTGTTGGTAAAATGATTTGAATATATTGATAAACTAATCTTACCTTCATTAAAATTCCAGGAGCAACATGAAATCTCACTTATTTTTAAGAAGAATAGATTTTCTCTGTTTTGTTTTCGAAATGTAACAATATTAGGTTGAAATCTAGAACACTGTAAACTTGAGGAAGTCGCCAATCTTGCAACCCAGAATATTTCATTAATTTCAATTTCAGGGTTACAATACTGTAATTAGAGGAATTCATAATTTCTTTTCTTTCCGTAGAATATAATCCCAATTTTATTGGAACTTTGATGGCATTTTGCAGAATTTTAATATATAGTAAATAAAAAACAGAAATATATATTGTTTTAAATAATTATAGATAATTAACAAATAATTTTTGTTAATTATAGATTATGAGATTGTTCTTATAACGTATGTCGGTCACTGATGCATAATATAAACTTTTATGAAGTTGCCACTCATGAAAATACGAAACAAATAACACAAACGATTTTTTGTTTTATTTAGAACTTATGTTTGATTATCAAATAATTATTTTCTTTTGAATGCTGTTGACAAAGTTAAGGTTTTGCTACAACCGTTATTTGAATTCGACCAAAAAAAAAAAATGTTAGTTTTTATTTTTAGAAAATTAGTTCAAGGTGAAAACACCTCTCGAACGCTTTAAATTTTTCTGCTGTTTTGTGATGTTTCTTTTTAATGCTGTTGACATAATTAAGGTTTTGTGGCAACCGTTGTTTGAATTCCCTCGAGAAAATATTATTGTTTGATTTTAGAACGTTAATTCATGGAAGAAATAAATTGTTCAAACGTATTAATTTTTTCTGCAGTTTTGTGATGTTGTTCTTGTTTTCTTCATTCATTTGATATTTCTATGCTAGGACAAGTTTAGTTAGGAAATAAAAAGATAACTTTCGCCTCAAATAAAGGATATATCATAAAAAATGCAAGTTATTCTCTGGTTTCTTCTTTTTAATTAATATTAATGTATTATTTGAATTCCGCGTCGTAAATAACATTAAATATTTTTTTTGACATAAAAGAAAATAACTTGGTAATTTTATCGTAATAGCAATTATTATCATTGTTAAAACGATACATTTTTTGTGAATTAGAAAAACAAAATGTCATATAATTTGGCGTTAAAACGATAAAATTTGTCACAAAACCAATAAAATTTTGGCAAAATAGTGATATATCTTGGCGTTAAAGCGATAACATTTGCGTAAAAAAGCAAATCAATAAAATGCTGCCCTTAATAGTGGTAAAAATTTGGCGATAAAGCGATATAATTTGACTTAAAGGTAATTTAGGCTAATGTTTTGGGTTTAAAGCGATAATATTTGGCAGAAAAAGCATTTTAGGAATGAACTTTTCTTAGTGATAAAATTTGGAGACAAAGCAATGCTCTTTGGCGCAAAAGCAATTTAAAAATAAATTTTAACTCCGTGGAAAAAATTAGTCGATAAAGCGATATATTTTGGGATGAAGTTTTGGTAGGATAGTTATTACATTTGGCGTTAAAGTAATAAAATGTTTTCGTAAAAGCAATATAAAGAACAAAAGTTGACATAATAGATGCTTAGCTGATTGATTGCTTATGATTTTTGTTGATGAATTTCGAAGAAATAGTAAAATCGTAATCGCGTAATACCGCGACGACTAACTGCTGCATTCATTATTATGTTTACTTGGCGACTTGGCATCCTGGTGACGCATTTGGCGGAAAGAGTACAGGTTTTTAGATTTTTACCTAATATTGATCATAAGTTCTATTTTTCCATATATTTGCTTCAACTTCGTAAAAAATTTTTTTAAAAGAATTTTTATCGATATATGGAGTTTAATGTAGGAATAACATATAAGGCAATTCTAGAAGTAATTTTTAGTTGTAATTATTCATTTTTTCACCTGTTTAAAATATAAACTGCAGAATTTTTTTCCGATGCAAATACCAGCTATAAAAGAAAAATGTATCTATTAAATACAGAATGAAACTGTTGAATATTTTTTTCGTTCCAATGCAGCTGGCAAACTCTTAGACAGCTTGAACTTGGATGCCTTAAGGCAAGCACTGCACAGACGTTACTCACTTTGCATTACCCAGGTTGCGCGTGTAACTTGAAGATACGGACGCGGTTTAACAATGCCCCAGCAACGCTCTACGATCCTATTAGGACCGGGACCTATGGTTCGGAAAGTGGATTCCGAACCACTACTCCCCATCCATGGCACTGCCGGGACTCGAACCCGAAGCCTGTAGTACCGAGCGCCAGAGCACTAGCCACTCGGCCATTCAGGCCCGTTTGTTGAATGTATAAAACATAAATTAAAATATTTCAAGAGATTTTACTAATACAACTAATATATACGGTGCCATACAATGCAATCTCAATTCTTCCGTAAATATTTCACCAAACGACTGTTACATAAAAAGAAAGTAGAAGTTAATAAGTAGATAAAAGAAAATTAATAAATATCATTCCTTTGCTGATAATATTTAAATAAATTTGCTTCCAAAGTAACTTTAATTATTTGGCAAAAAATAAATTTATTGTCAAGCTTATGTTATTTGGCATAAGAATGACAGTATTTAATTGGCTGATGTAATTATGGTAAAAGCAAATGCAAATATTCCCAACAATATATTGTTAAGATTACGATTTTCAAAAAGGGCAACTTCATTATTAGTTTATTATTGTTATCAAAGGTTTCTACATGATAATAATAATAAATTATATGCAAAAAACGTTAAAATATTTATCAAACGTTATTCCATATTATAACAATAATTTGAAAAAAAAAAAAAAACCCCACATTCATCTACCGTTCATTGATGTGATTTTATAATACAATTATTTGCATAATTTCATGAATCTGAAACAAAAATTACCAATAAATTTAATATTAATAAAAACTCTAAGCGTTTTAAGTAATAAATTATTCGTTTACATTCTGAAAGGCACAGTGAATTAACTATACTTCATACATGCTCACATTAGAAAGCGAAATATAATAATTTACAGACAGTGTTCGTACGCAGAACAAGTAATATAAAAAATTTTTAAGTCTATTCTACTTTTTATCACTTCATTACAGAAAGTCTTTTATAAATAATTTCCATTCCTTTTTTTTAAAGTTTATCTTATAAGGAGCCATCTATTGGTAGATATATGCAACTTAAATCTAAAAAAACTAAAATTAATTATTTAAATTTAATTGATGAATTAATATTTGAAAAAACTGTATGAACATCCATTGTCATCCACTACAAGTTGGAAAAAATGTATTGGAACTTGAGTGGTTGAATAAAAAAGTATTTTATGAACGATTGGACGAAATGGATCGACTCGTCTCGTGCTCTCATCTGGACGCCGCTTTGGGGTACTCCAAATTTTCAAAACTTAAATCATCAACTTAAATCACAACAACAATTAACTAAATCAATTTATTTATCAATAAATGCCAATATTTCCCACTCAAAACTTCTATATTCTGAATCAACTGGGGTCTAATAATTGACCCATCTATATCCACCTCCGTTCCCTCTACACTTATTGATCTTCTGAAAGCCAAACCCATTGCTAAACTTAAGACACGAACATCTATGGCGAAAAAAAGAAATGAAATATTGACTAAAAAAAAAAAAAAAAGAACCTCAAATGATGTCGTGAAATATGATGAAAAAGATATGGCTTTAGATTAGCATACTTCTAAACAAGTTAAATGATAACTATTATTTTTTAAAACCTGATGATGCATAAATTATTTATTTTTAAGCAACTTTATCAAGATAATAGAAGAATTCAAGGAAAAATATTTATACCTTAATTTGGTTTTATGGATTAATTAGGGGCCTGAATGGCCGAGTGGCTAGCACTCTGACGATCGGTACCACAGGTTTCGGGTTCGAATTCCCGGCGGTGCCATGGATGTTTGTAGTGGTTCGAAATCTACTTTAAACCATAGGTCCCTGTCTTATATAACTGTGTTGGGCGTAAAGATGGCTACCCTATCCCGTAAAGAGAAATGCATCTCTCGACTCGAAATCTATCAGTAGATAGACGGACTTGGCCCACACTGGGCTGTTGCGCCAATGATGATGGGGATGGATTAATTATATTATAACTTTCAATGCCTTGAACATTTGTTTGACGCCTCTGGACCAAATCTGGCCTTTGTTCTATAAAACACCAACATAACAACCCTTTAAACCTGTATTTTTTTATTTGGGTAGTATTAAACATTTTTTTGAGAATTGTTTTTTCATTTATATTGTTGTGTTGTGAGAAATCCTCAGTGTCCGGCAGCCGGGACGGACAGTAGTCTACTCATGGATGAAGGGAAAGGGAACAGTTCGTGTTGTGATGGAACACCAATAGGTAGAAATCTGGCTTGGCTCCGAGTCGTTGAAGAAGGGTGAAAGTGCCTTCCGAGTAGACTTTTAGAGGGAACTAAGCAGTATGGGTTTGATTTGTCGCTCTACGGTAATCTTGTGTACACGAGGGCTAAACAAAACCGGAACTACAGTTTAAAGTGGATTCCGAACCACTCACAAACATCCATACCACAGCCAGGATTCGAACTTGAGCTTGCGGTACCAAAGGCCAGAGCGCTAGCCAATTGGCTATCAGGCCGCCATATCGTATGGGATAAAACCCGGAAAATGCCCACCAGGCATCTCACGAGGTCAGATGCTGTACATCCCAAACGCCATCGAGTTTCGTAGTTTTTGAAACAGTGTTTACAAGAAAATCGCCAGCGGATTGAACCTCAGCCCTAACGCTCACCAGCGGCGTCTTTATTTCTGACTGACATTGATCACAGATAAAAAGTTAATTAGGAACAAAAAGAAAACGCCGATATATTTAAAAATGGATTTCGAGGAGAATCGAAAGAGTATGAGAATTTCTTTCACCTATATATGTCTAAGTTTGTTCATTTCATATTGCAATGTAACAGACTATTAAAATTTTATTCTGGGTAATACTGAATTTGTTACATATCTACTGTTTTATTGGTGAATGAGTTCAAATCAAAGCGCCCAATATTTGGGAACATACATTTTTATAGAGCGAATAAAGATAAATATTAAAAAAAAATTTCGTAATGCAAAATGAAAATAGTTCACGTTTTTTTAAATATACATGGTGATTATAATTAAAGTCCCATTTTCAAAATGCTGTAAAAAAGGACCACTTGTCACAACGAGTTCAAATTTGAACTGAAGATACTTGAAGAAGGGGCAAACGATACGGCATCAAAAAAGGTTCCAAAGTGCATTAATAGATGGCGCTGTAAGCAGCATAAAAGAAAGTAAATTCGGCTTTCAGTGATATTTTGAATCGACATTGCAACGTACCTGGCAGGAGTTGCACATTAAACCAACTGTAGTGTTCAATGTGCTTGAATGTTTCAGTTTTTTGACGAAAAAATGGCTTCCAAGTCATTCAACAGTTGTGACACTGTTAGGTATAACCCATCCCCCAGATCAAGATCATACCAAATTGGATGAGCATAATTGGTGGAACTTCTTTTGATGCCCTACCGTTTCCCCCTTTTTTCAAATATCTTCATTTCAAATTTGAACTCATTGTGAAGAGTGGGGTTTTTTTTTTTTTTACAGCATTTTCAAAGTGAGACTTTAATTATAATCTCCCTGTACTTAAAAGAAGATTTTAAAATTGTGTATGTAGACAAGCCTAAATAAATTATATTGAATATATTTAAAAATGGTTTTCTGACCTGTATAATCGCTTTATCTTGATCACCTAAATTTAAACTTCATCCTGCATTTGGAATAAATTTTTGCAAACTCTGAGAAAGGAATGCGAAAGTGAAAGAAAACCGCATAACAAATCGAGATTTTTAAAAGAATAACATTAGTTTCGCTGAGTATACAATATACACATTAAAAACCAATTCTTAAGTTTTATCTTAAGTAGGGCTTATCTCAACTGTCATTCAAATGGGACACTCGTAAGTAAAGACATTTCAAAACTTTTGAAATATTATCAACAGTATCTTGGTAACAAAGGATTTATTGCTATCACTCGTGCGCATTACTTAAATCACCGACGATTTATCAAGTGTCTAATATTAAAGCAGTTATTGCATTCGATATATCACTGACAGCAGACCTGAAGGAAATTGTTATCGAAGATGTTGTTTGGTTTAGTACTTTCAGTACTAATTTGTACTTCCACTGCTTTTTACTTGAAAGAAGATGATCATCTTTTTCAACAAATTGGTTTTAACTCATCAAGCAGCGATGGACATTATTTTGACGTGTATAGTAAGTTAAATGATTTTTTTCCTTGACATGTTTAATATATTGGATTATTTCAGTTTTACGAAATTTCATGACTTTTATATTTATCATTAACTTAATCATTCGTGGCTCATATGTAGAAAGATGTTGAAAGAAAGTAGATAGAAACAGATATAGATAGATGTAGAAAGTAGTTTGAGGGGCTAGTATGTTTTTTATCAGTGTGCGTTGAAAAAAAATTAGAATTTCACTCCTGTGTGTAAGTCACTATTTTCGAAATGAATATATATGAGAAAATTTTTTTTGTTCTAATGCAGCTGTCAAACATTTAAACAATTGCCTTGGATGTCTTAAGGCAAGCGCTGCACCGACGTTACTCACTTAGCACTACCCAGGAGGTGCGTGTAGCTTGAAGATAAGCTACGGGCGCGGAGAAACAATATCTTCGCAACGCTCTACGATCCTATTAGACCGAGACCTATGATTTAAAGTTGATTTAAAACCACTACAAACATCCCTGCCACCACCGAGACTCGAACCCGATACCTGTGATACCGAACGCCAGAATACTAGCCACTCAGCCATTGAGGCCCCTATTTTGAGAGATTGTACTCCTGAAAATACGAGATAATTACCCTTAAAAATCTGAGGTTATTATTTTCTTCTCTTACAGGAAGCAAGAAAACATATTAAAGTGACCCCATATTAAGAAATTGACGATAAGTGAAAATTTATGGGCCAAATGTTGATTAAGCAAGTTCAGTAAACAAAAATTTTTATTTAAATTATAGATGCTTGAATTTTATTTTTCAGTCTTTTTTTTTTTTTTTGTTTTGATTCATCTAATAGTGATGGGATTTTTAGCATTCTTGTTCAAACATTTTTCTTTTCTTATGAATTCGAAATTCTAAGTAATTCTAATTTTATTATTTTTTGTCTTCTTATTTTAATTTGTTAAAGCCGTAGATCTAATTTAAATCTTTTCTGATCCAATTTTGAAAATTTGATGTTGACGTTACCACTCAAATATTTAGTAATTTTCATTTTTGTTGATTATTTTAAGAAAATTTTAAACAAAATTATACATGTACATATAACTAAAAAAAATGAACACACAGTGTACGTACTCATGATCATATATTGAGTTCATTAGCACGAGAATATCTTTAGAAAGTCTAAAGGTCTAAGTAGAGCCTACTCTATTGAACAAAGAAAGGATTAATAGGGGAAAGGTTCTCTTAGTTTATGAGTAACTGTAGCATTCAATTCCCTCCTCTAGCAAATGAGGCCTGATAACCAATTGGCTAGTGCTCTGGCCTTTGGTACAACAGGTTTCAGGTTCGAATCCTGTCGGCGATAGGAATGTTTGTTAGTGGTTGGGAATCCACGTTAAACTGTAGGTCCTGGTCTAATTAGCCCAAAAATGTAGACCGTAGACATGACCGTAGAGCGATAAACCAAATCAAATCTCTAGCAAAAGATGGCTCATGAACTACAGGATTCTGGAATCGTAGTCGTTAACAATCGTCGTTAGAGGTGCTTTCTGGGCATACTTTATAGGTATTACGTTAGGAGATTCGGATATCCAATCCATACAGCAAATGTCCTTTTCCATAAATTAGTTGAGCAGATGAGCTTTGGGGGAATAGGTGTTGATGTTCATTAAAATGAAATTAGAGTCAACTGAACGCCTGAAAATGTGAAGATAGATCCAAAAATCTCTTATCTAAATTTCAAGCCAGTCACAGTGTCTCTAATAAAGACATATGTATGTTATCTTCCATTCAATATAGTACCTGCGCAGAATCGTTGTTGTAACCTCTTTATTGAAATTGAAGGACAAGTAGCGAATCCCTGGTTCTTTATTGTTGAACTCACGTCAATAAAAAAGTAGATAGATTGAAACGGGGTTTATTAATGAATAGAATAGTTTTCCATCTCTTGTTCAAATTCGATATTCACTATAGCATGTTAAACGGTCCTTTCTGTGTGCAAAAGGAAGAAAGAGCAAACTGCAGTTTTGCAATCAGACCTCTCTTGTGTAAACTTCTGGAAGTGGTAGCTCCTGAAACTCAGAATCCTGTGGGCCCATGAAGGTTTTTTTTTTCTAATGCAGCTGGCAAACCCTTAGACAGCTGTCTTGGACGCCTTAAGTCAAGCGCTGCACAGACGTTACTCACTTTGCATTATCCAGAGGAGCACTTGTAACTCGAAGATAAGCCACGGACTCGAAGTAACTATGTCCCCGCAACGCTCTACGATCCTATTAGGACCGGGACCTACGGTTTAAAGTGGATTCCGAACCACTAAAAACATCCATGGAACCGCCAGGACTCGAACTCGAAACCAGTTATACCGAGCGCCAGCTAGCCACTCGGCCATTCAGGCCCTGAACATGGAGGTAAGAGAGCAAGAAGCGTTTAATTCAGTTATTATAAATTACTCGATATATATTAGACAAATGTCGATATTCATTGACTGCCATGGTTCTTGGACAATATTAGGCCCACCAGAATAGAATTCAATATTCCTATATTGCTTCAGTAAGTTGGACGTGATGCTGGCTTCTAACGTTTGAGTCTCCAGCAATCTGTATTTAAGACTTATTATAAATCTAGAATACTGTATCGCCGATAGAGTCGCCAATCTTGCAACCCTGAATATTTCTCCAATTTTCTGCAAGTTTCTTTAGGTTGCAATACTGTAATTAGAGGAATTCGTAGCTTCGTTTTCTGAACAATATAATGACTATTTTATTGCTATTTCGATAATTATTTGCAGAATTTTTATTTGCAGTAAATAAAAACAGAAATATATAAACTTTTAAATAAGTATTCCGATAAATTATTGATAATTCCGAGGTTATTCTTATAACATATGTCTGTCGCTGCTACAGAATATAAGCAATTTTTATGATGTTGCCACTCACGAAAATAAGAAAGAAACAAGAAAACGATTTTTTTAATTTATTAACTTTTATTTTATTCTTAAATAATTAATTTCCTTTTTAAAGATGTTCGCTTAGTTAGGATTTTGTGGCAACCGTTATTAGAATTCGTACGGAATATTTGAAGCTTCAGCTTTTTAGAACGTTAGTTAACGTTACAATTTAAATTTTTAATTATTTAAATAAATTAATAATAATAAAATAATGTGTACGCAACATTTGATAATTATCTGGCAGAGTACATGTGGCAGCTCAAGCACAAATTTGACATCCGCATTTTTTTTTATGATTTCACCGATTGAATAAAACGTTCGTTTCCACCACAGACGAAGGACATACCACAATAAAAGGTAAGTTATTCTCTGGTTTCTACTTCTTTTTTCTCTTTTGTTAATATTAATTTATCTTTAATATTATTAATAATTTGTGAGATTAAAAAAAATATATTGGCTTATTAGCGAATAATTTTGATGAAATTTTATCGTAACAGCGATTATTATCTTTGTCTAAACGATACATTTTTATGAGTTAGCAAAATAAAATTCCATATAATAATTTGGCGATAAAGCGAGATAATTTGGTATGAAAGCAATTTAGGAATAAAATGTTTGCAAAAAAAAAGATATATTTTGGCGTTAAAGCGACGATAAGTGGCGTAAAAGAAAACATTAAGATTTTGTCAGAATAGTGATAAATTTTGGCGTAAAAAGGAAAATACTTGGCGAAAATTTATTCCAGAGATAAAATTTTTTAGTGATAAAAAATTCGGCGATAAAGCATCAACTTTTGGAGTAAAAAAAAAAAAAAACCAATTTACTTAATGAAAAATTTGGTGATAAAGCGATAAATGTTGGCGATAAATTATTAACTTTTGGCTTAAAAGCACATATAACAAAATTCGATTAGTGAAAAAGTTTGGCAATAAAAGAATTAACTTTTGCCGTAAAAGCACTTGAAATAACAAAATTTGCTTAGTTAAATAGCTTGGCAATAAAGCGATAAATGTTGACTGTAAAAAGCATTTCAAAGATTAAAATTTTGGCACGATAGTGATAATATTTGGCGTTAAAGCGATAAACTTTGGCTTCAAAGCCTTTTCAGGAATAAAGTTAGGCGTAATAGCTATTTGGCTACTAATGTTGGCACAATAGCATTGTTTGGCTATAAATTTTGGCGAAATAACATTTTACAATGGTAATGAACTTCGGCAGCCATTTTATTTGTGTGTACTTGGTGATTTAGCAACCAAGTGAAGATTTTGGCGTAATATCATTTTTTACCGCTCTAACTGCCTGGCCCATTGAATTCTATGCTTACTTACCGACTTGGCAACTTGGCGATGTGTTTGACAGAAAGGGTACAGGATTCTAGATTTTAACCCATTCCATCTTCTAAATTTTGGTGGTTTTTCATTTTAACTGCCTGCTTTTGAATTTCTCTGATTGTTAAAAAATATGAAATTTGGAGAAGTGTTGGAGTGAATCAATCGTGGAAATTGCTATGTGTACTTCTATGATCTGTTGCTCTATATGCATCATCCCACGCACTTATGATCATGTATATTTGGGATTACAGATTTGCATCTTTGTTTAAAAACATTATATTTACTTTCTGTACTTTCGAGAAAAGATTCATATTCTCATAATTTTGTACAGTAGTGTAATTATTGTAATGTACTGCATTCTCTATTGCAGTGTTGTTTTATCTCATTGTTGAAATTTTAATGCGTGTTTCTAAGAAACACTTTCTTAATTACGGTTTGAGAGCAATTTTCGAAAACACTGACTGAAATGTACGTCGCCAAAATATATACTAAAATTTCAATATATATACACATATATATATATATATATATATTGAAATTTTAGTATATATGTAATTAAAATGTAAAATGTATATGTATAATTTTAGTTATTATATCTCCCCTTTTATTATATATATATATAATAAAAGGAGATATAATGGTTAGTTTATTATATGATTAAGTTACAATAAAATAGAGATAAAATGTTTCTCTCAATTTATTTATGTTCAAAAAGAAAAAAATTGTGTAGAATTCAAGGTTTCAGTAAGAAAATAAATATTATAAGATTACATTTAACACTATAAAATATTGATTTTATAGATTGAAAACCTATTTCCCTATTATTAGATTTTGTTTTTTAAAATGGAAAAGGGAAAATATTCATTAGTGTTTTTGAGTTACGTTCGGCTTTGTGAGACTCTAAAACTGATTCTGGAAATTTTTGAAATGTCTAGATTAATTGAGCTGAGAACTTGCGAAACTTTTTGTTTGCGGAAACGTATAGAATGTTGCAGAAGGCAATCGATGAGCATTCTATACCGGAAAGAAATGTTTAGAAGTGGTATAAACAGTTCAAAGAAGCCAGACAACGCGTTATAGACGAAGGGATCTTTAGTCGACCATCAATCTCAACCGACGAAGCTCACGTCCAAAAATTAAAGATTTGGTGCTTGCAAACCGTCTATTTACAATTAGAGAGACATTGCTGATGATGTTGGAAATTCAAAAGCATACAGGTCAATTCCATTTTGGGCATCAAACGCGTCAAATCTCGATTGGTACCGAAAACACTGAATGCGCCAGCTCACTATGCATTAATTCTTCGTAACTTTTCGACAAAAAGGAAATCGTTCCACAACCACAGTGTTCACACCGTGTGACTTCTGGTTATTCCCTAAACTCAAAAGATCATTCGGGGGACACCGTTTTGAGTCGACTGAAGAGATTCAACGCCGCGCGCTTTGAAGGCCATCCCTGCCGATAACTTTTTAGCATGCATTGAGGATTGAATAAAAGTTGGCATAAGTGCAATGTGTCCGAAGGCGATGAAATAAATTTGGAAGAATAAATAAAGAGTTTTTGAAAAATAATTGGTCTTACTTTTTGGGCACAGTAGTAGCAAAGGTTAAAGCATTGGCATCATAGAATTATCTTCAACTAGCTTGCGTTCTATAACTTAAGGTTTTGGTATTCAGTAACAACATAATTTTATTCTTACATTCGCACATTTGATTATTTATGTTATTGCTTTTGTGTTAGTCTTCTATATTTTTTTATTATTGGAATCAAGTTCTGTTTGTTTTCCAGGTGCCGATGAGTGCTCCTGTAAAAATGGCCACTGTGTCAAAGATTCCCGAGGACACTGGAAATGTTTGTGCGCTCCCAGGCATTCACTCAAAGGAAAGGATTGCGAACGTACGAAACTCTTTGATTCTTAACAAAAACACTGTAAACAAACTACCTCGCATTGTTTTTAGAACTTTCATTATAATTAAAAAAAATTATTTTCGTTATTTATGAAATATCTTCAAAATTAGTAGTCTCCAATTTGATTTGAAATCGAAATTAATTTACGGGTATTTATTAACGGCCTTAAAAATTCATTCTAAATTTTATTCATTTCTTTAAATTTTAATTCATTACTATTGGCACACTTGTAACTGTGGACACGTGAATTAAAAGTACCCAATTTATTAAATATGAGTAAACGTGTACTTATTATATGCAGACGTAAATGTATGGTAAACAAATGCTATGCTTATTTTCCATAACAATAATAACATAGTAATAACTTATAGAATACAAACAGTGTTGATAAGTTGTAGTTTTATGAGATGATATCCTCGTTGTTTCTTTCAGCTTGCTAAACCAATACTGAAAAATAGATGGATGGGTTTTGATAAAAATTTCAGGGATAAATATCAGTCTGTAACTGATGCAGATAAAGAAATTTAAATTGTAATTCATCCTCTTTTTACTACGTAGATGCTTCTCTTAGCCCATCATGATGTGACAAACGAACGCAACAAATTAATTCATGAGTAGGAAAATAATATGGGTACATAGATTGATGATTCATATACATCCTCGAAGTAAGGTACACGTGGGTGAGAATGTTTAATTTAATGTTTGTTTATGAATGTTTAATTCATGTGTATACGTGTTTTATTAAAGGCATATATACTAAAGAGTTCTGAGACGAATAACAATATTCTTATTGTTTTCAAATACTGAGTACTTTGAACGTAGGCATTTAAATGTAGAATTTAAAAAATGTTGTATATTTAGTGTTACCTAGGTGGTCCATGAAAGGCTTGTATCTACATTGGGCCACCCTTAAGATGATATTTTGAGGCGAGGAACTTGCATCCATAAGCTAAATCTCAACGGGGAAGTACGTTCAGCCCACAGACGTATTGTGCCCACTTCCAGCATAGGAACAGAAGCTGTTTCAGCAATGCTTCTCGATTTCGAGCCAGGCTTCCCCACTGTGAAACTAAAAACATTATTAACCAGGCAGTCTGAGGAATTTGAAATATGTGAAGAATAATAATTTGTGTTAGAATTATGTTTTTGAAACCAGCCAACAGTTTTGACTTTGTGCACACGAAATTTTTTGATTGATACTTGAAATTTCACATAGATGTTTCAAATTGTTGTTCTGTTTACATTATATCAAAAGTTTTTTAAGACTCTTATAATTATATTTTTAATTTTAAATTGTTACCTAGAAAATAACATATATAATATATAGTCCAGTCACATTAATGTGACCACCACCTACTTTCGATGTCAACGTGAAATAACCAATCACAAAAGGCACGTGGCAGCACATTGCAGTGGAGTGTATATAAAGAGAGTGGAGTGTATGTCATAGAGCATCAGAAAGCATTTCAATCGTTGGCGTAATGCAGAAACGTAGCTATTTATCCGACGTCCAAAAGGGCATGATTATTGGCTTTTCGGGCAAAGGGTGGAAGCATTTCGGAAACGGCTAATTTTGTGAACTGTTCGCGTGCTGCCGTGGTAAAAGTATACTGTGCATGGCAAAATGGCACTGTCCAAAATCAGCGGGGTGGCACATGTGGTGCACCGCGGGCTATAGATGTCAGAGGCGAACGAAGGCTACGGAGATGGGTACGGGCGAATAGACGTGCAATTGTTGAGCAACTGACCGCCCAGATGAACCAAGGGGCTACCAAAAGTGTATCCCTCAACAACGGTTCAGCGCATGTTGCTGCGCATGGGCCTCCGCAGCAGACGCCTGGTAAATGCACCTATGCTGACTGCTGTTCATCAGCGACGAAGGTTGGAATTTGTACGCCAGTACCGAAACTTTACGTCCACGGAATGGGGACAGGTGGCTTTTCCCGATGAATCACGTTTTAAGCTCGATCGGACAGATGGACGTTGGCGTATACAGCGTGAAATGTCTGAAAACAAGCCTCTGCAACAATTGCCGGAAGAATCCAAGCTGGAGGAGGGAGCATTATGGTTTGAGAAATGTTTTCCTGGCATTCACTGGGTCACTCCTCATTGTGGACTCATCATTGTGCATTTGTCCTTGCGGACCATGTCGACCCCTACATGCGAATTATTTTTCCTCAGAAAGATGGCATCTACCAGCAGGATCAGCGAGGTGTCATACAGTTCGCAGTGTATGTGATTTGAAGAGCCCCAGGATGAGTTTAACGTACTCCCCGGCCAGCAAACTCACTGAATTTAAACCCAATCGAGAATCTGTGGGACCACCTCGATCGGGTTGTTCGCGCCATGGATCCTCAACCACGTAATCTAGCGAAGCTGGCCACGGCACTGGAGTCGGCATGGCTGAACATCCCAGTGAACACCTTCAGAAACCCATTGACTCTCTTCCTGCAAGTCTCGCAACGGTCCGCTCTGCCAAAGGTCGTTATTCTGGCTTTTGACAGGTGGTCACATTAATCTGATAGGACTGTGTATAACTAGCTTATGAAAACCTTTTGGTAAAACATAAATTACTGTTAGTAAATCAATAATGATTATGAATATATTGTCCATTATTATCCCAGTATGTTATTGCGGCAAGAATGGCAAATGCATCTTTACCGAGAGCTATTCCAAGAAGAATGGAAGCGTCACGTACGAAAAGAAGTGCGTGTGTGAGGCAGGATTTGCAGACAAATACGGAACATGCACAGGTAACTGAATTTTCCCTGTCTTTAAATTCATTTTAAATATTACGAGAATAGTTTTAAGTTTAATGGATAAGATAAAAAGGAACGTAACATAAAAATCTATATAAGATGATTATAACAAAATTTCATATGCAACATGTGAATAATTCATTTTCGTGCCAAATAAATGAATAGTTTCATAAAATCGAAACAGATCGCCCTGAAAGTGTATAAAAGAAACGAAATTTCATTTCTAGCTCATATTTTTTGTTCGAATTTGATGCTGACTGTTTACATACCTCGCTTACAGCTCATATAATAAAAGTTAATGAAAAGCATGCCACTGAGGTTAAAGAAGTAACACGATCATATCAAATCATCGCTTTAAATCTGAGTCGGTACAATGATGACATTCAACAATGCTGCCAGGAATGGTTTGGTTTGGTTTGTCGCTCTATGGTCACCTTGTGCATATTTTAGGCTAAATAGACCGAGACCTACAGTTTTAAAGTGGATTCAGAACCACTAACAAACATCCATGCCACAGCCAGGATTCAAACCTGAAGTCTGTGGTAATAAAGGACAGAGCGCTAACAAATTGGCAATCAGGCCGCCTTCCAGGAATGATTGAATCATGGCAAAATGCAATGTTAAGAAAACAGAGATCTACCTAGAACGTACGGATTGAACAAGTTTCACAATACCATAATTATCAATGATCTGACATGTACACAGAATATCAATGATTACAAAGGTCATTGATAATAATAATAATAATTACAGTGTTGCTGCCTGGACTTGTTCGTTCGTTCAGAAGTCTCCTTGAATGGAGTATAATTGTTTTCATCAATGAGTCTGACTTCGAATTCAGCCTCGACGACGAACAAAAACCGTCTAGAGTTATTCAGGCTATTGGTGTGTTACTAAATTGAATGACGATTCAAGACACATCTCAACAATCGAGTTTTATGGTATGTTTTTCGTTCTGCAAATTAGCAGCCGGATAGCACTTTTTAGCCATTCTAGACATCCTAACAGTACTATTATACTCCGATGGTATTCCAAGTCCCTTTGTATTGACATTGCTTTCCCAACATCCTGGGGTTGTGTTTCAAAAGTATAATACACAGCCACACCACAAAAACCTCATTGCCCAAATAGACAGTAGGTTTATCATCAATTATGTCTTGTTCGGTGATTTGATTAGTAGGCTTCTGTGACCGTTTCATGATCTCGCCAATCTATCTCGTTATAGAGTGAGTTTGGTAAGAAACTTCACTGGAAAACGACTTATTAATGTCGAACTGTGGATAACAGTTTGAATAAAAGACCAGCTTATGAGAGATGTTCTTGTATAAGCCAACAGTAGATTTATCATCATTGATATCTCTTTCGGTGTATCTGCTGAGTGGCTTCTGTTTAATGATGTCGCCGATCTAACTCATGATAGAGTGAGTGTGGTAATAAATTTCACAGGAAAACGACGAATCAATGTCAAACTTGATAACAGCTTGGATAAAAACCATCTTATGATCTTCGATGATTTCGAAGTTTTATTTTAAGTTTGAGATACATAATGCAGTATCCCCGAATGAAACAGTGGCTTGGTGGCCAAGTGGCTAGCGCTCTGGCTGTAGGTAGCATAAGTTTTAGGTTTGGATTTTAGAAAGGCCATGGATGTTTCTGAGTGGTACGGAGACCACTTTTAAACTGTAGGTCCCAGTCTGTTTAGCCCTCGTGTGCACGAGATGGTTGTACAACTGTAAACTCATACAATCCCGAATAAAACAAATAAATATTTTAAAATTTTAATCATTTCTTTTTCTGCATGCATCATATAAACCGATGTTCACCTCATTTGTATATATTTCTTTATAGGTCGGTATTTTTTTTCTATTTTAAGAGTGTATTAAAAGAAAATCAATTTAATTTTTGATATTATTATGTTAAAATTTGTGTTCGTAACTCTTTGTATCTCTGAATATTATTTTAACAATATAAGGAATATTTTAAATATAGTTTGCTGAAATATTTTGTATCCCGGAACAATTCTACTGAATTTATGCTAGTTTTAATTATACATGCACAAATTGTTGGCGTATTTTTAAAAAAATGTTCTAGAATTATTTCATAACTCCGGAAGAAATTTGTCGTTTAATCAAATTTAATTTAGTTATGATTACTTTTGAATTGTATTTCAATATTTTGTTAACGTAAAATTAAATTATGTATTAATATGTTATACTGATGATAGAGTTAAGATAGTTTGACTTTGCTTTTATATGTTATAATAACAGTACCAATATTTCAGACTAACAAACAAGCTTTAAAATTTCTGACGACTAGAATTTATGTATTTTAATAAGCATTAAATAAATTCAGCTTCTTAAGAATTTATGTTACTTTTTTTTTTATAATTTGCATTTGCAGCTTAGAAAATTTCTTAGAAAGCTTATGTAATGAATGTGTATGTGCATGTTTTAAATTTATGTGAATGTTTTAAAAATTTTATGGGTTAATAATTAATTAGTATACATGTGCATTAAATTTCTTAAAAAAATTTCTGTTAATTTTGAATTATTTTAAAGAAAATTTCACATTTATCTTTTAGAATGTGTATGCGGAATAAACAGCAAATGTGAATTCGAATATGGAGAAAAAAATTGTTACTGCATGGAAGGTTTTGCCGAGCTAAATGGAGTGTGTACTGGTATGTATGTGGTATTAGAATAATTCTAATAATATATATGCACTATAAATTTAATGTAAATATTTAATAATGCTTTCTAGAATGCAATTGTGGTGAAGGTGGTTATTGCGAGTTTAAAGATGGGCAGAAAACATGCACATGTTACGAATGGTATCTATTTGATGGAGATATTTGTGCAGGTAAGTTTAAAAAATGGCATTTGAATTATATCTAAGATTTCGACTTTCTAGTTTTTTTTATTATTGAAAGATATTTTCACTATTAAAGGACTAATTTCGCAGTTCCCCTGATATATTATTGGTTTCTAAAATCCATCATGTATATTGCATCATGTATAGTCCATGTATAATCCATCATGTATAGTATATAATAGATATTTATATAATTGCTTAGGATAAAAAATGAGAAACTAACATTTGAATTGAACACCTTTGCCTAAGTGAATTTGCAACAGTCCTTTTTTTCCTTCTTCAGTGAAAAGCACCAGTTATTGTACACGTTGGCCAAAAATTAAATAGTTAAAGCAAAGATAAAAAATATATAGGGAGCTTCTAATATTTGCATTAAAAACCTTTGCCAAAGGGAAATTTGCAAAATTCATTTTTCTTCCTTCTTCAGTGAAAAGGCACCAGTTATTTTACACGTTGGCCAAAAATTAAAAAGTTAAAGCCAGGATAAAAAATATATAGGGAGCTTCTAATATTTGCATTAAAAACCTTTGCCGAAGGAAATTTGCAAAATTCATTTTTTCTTCCTTCTTCAGTGAAAAGGCACCTGTTATTGTACACGTTGGCCAAAAATTAAAAAGTTAAAGCCAGGATAAAAAATATATATGGAGCTTCTAACATTTGCATTAAAAACCTTTGCCTGAAGGAATTTGTAAAATTCATTTTTCTTCCTTCTTCAGTGAAAAGGCCACCAGTTATTGTACACGTTGGCCAAAAATTTAAAAAGTTAAAGCCAGGATAAAAAATATATAGGGAGCTTCTAATATTTGCATTAAAACCATTGCCGAAGGGAATTTGCAAAATTAATTTTTTTTTCCTTCTTCAGTGAAAAGGCACCAAATATTTACACGTTGGCTAAAAATTAAAAAATTAAAGCCAGGATTAAAAATATATAGTGAGAAATTAAAATTTGAATTAAAAAACCCTTTGACGAAGAGAATTTTGCAAAATTCATTTTTTTTCTTCCTTCTTCAGTGAAAAGGCACCAATTATTGTACACGTTGGCCAAAATTAAAAAGTTAAAGCCAGGATAAAAAATATATAGGGAGCTAATATTTGCATTAAAAACCTTTGTTGAAGGAATTTGCAAAATTCATTTTTTCTTCCTTCTTCAGTGAAAAGGCACCAGTTATTGTACACGTTGGCCAAAAGTTAAAAGTTAAAGCCAAGATAAAAAATACATAGGGAGCTTCTAATATTTGCATTAAAAACCTTTGCCGAAGATAATTTGCAAAATTCCTTTTTTTTTTCCTTCTTCAGGGAAAAGGCACCAGTTATTGTACAATTTTGGCCAAAAAATTAAAAGTTAGAGCCAAGATAAAAAAAAATATAGGGACCTTCTAACATTTGCATTAAAAACCATTGCCAAGGGAATTTGCAAAATTCATTTTTTCTTCCTTCTTCTGTGAAAAGGCACCAAAGTTATTGTCACGTTGGCCAAAAATTAAAAAGTTAAAGCCAGGATTAAAAATATATAGTGAGAAACTAAAATTAGAATTAAAAACCTTTGCCGAAGAGAATTTGCAAAATTAATTTTTTCTTCCTTCTTCAGTGAAAAGGCACCTGTTATTGTACACGTTGGCCGAAAAGTTAAAAAGTTAAAGCCCAGGATAAAAAATATATAGGAGCTTCTAATATTTGCATTAAAAACCTTTGCCGAAGGGAATTTGTAAAATTAATTTTTTTCCTTCTTCAGTGAAAAGGCACCAGTTATTGTACACGTTGGCCAAAAATTAAAAAGTTAAAGCCAGGATAAAAAATATATAGGAGCTTCTAATATTTGCATTAAAAACCTTTGCCGAAGGGAATTTGCAAAAAATTCATTTTTTTTTCCTTCTTCTGTGAAAAGGCACCAATTATTGTCTCACGTTGGCCAACAATTAAAAAGTTAAAGCCAGGATTAAAAATATATAGTAAGAAACTAAAATTTGAATTAAAAACCTTTGCCGAAGGGAATTTGCAAAATTCATTTTTTTCCTTCTTCAGTGAAAAGGCACCAGTTATTGTACACGTTGGCCGAAAATTAAAAAGTTAAAGCTAAGATAAAAATATATAGGGAGCTTCTAATATTTGTATTAAAAACCTCTGCCGAAGAGAATTTGCAAAATTCCTTTTTTCTTCCTTCTTCAGTGAAAAGGCACCAGTTATTGTACACGTTGGCCAAAAGTTAAAAAAGTTAAAGCCAAGATAAAAAATATATAGGAAGCTTCTAATATTTGCATTATAAACCTTGCCGAAGAGAATTTGTAAAATTCCTTTTTTTCTTCCTTCTTCTGTGAGAAGGCACCAAATATTGTCAATTTTGGCCAACAATTAAAAATTAAAGCCAGATTAAAAATATATAGTGAGAAACTAAAATTTGAATTAAAAGCCTTTGCCGAAGAGAATTTGCAAAATTCATTTTTTTTCCTTCTTCAGTGAAAAGGCACCAGTTATTGTACACGTTGGCCGAAAATTAAAAAAGTTAAAGCCAAGATAAAAAATATATAGGAGCTTCTAATATTTGTATTAAAAACCTCTGCCGAAGAGAAATTGCAAAATTCATTTTTCTTCCTTCTTCAGTGAAAAGTCACCAGTTATTGTACACGTTGGCCAACAGTTAAAAAGTTAAGGCCAAGATAAAAATATATAGGGAGCTTCTAATATTTGCATTAAAAACCTTTGCCGAAGGGAATTTGCAAAATTCATTTTTTCTTCCTTCTTCTGTGAAAAGGCCCCAAATATTGTACACGTTGGCCAAAATTAAAAGAATTAAAGCCAGGATTAAAAATATATAGTAAGAAACTAAAATTAGAATTAAAACCTTTGCCAAAGGAATTTGCAAATTCATTTTTTTTCTTCCTTCTTCAGTGAAAGGCACCAAGTTATTGTACACGTTGGCCGAAAATTAAAAAGTTAAAAAGCCAAGATTAAAAAATATATAGGAGCTTCTAATATTTGTATTAAAAACCTCTGCCGAAGAGAATTGCAAAATTCATTTTTTCTTCCTTCTTCAGTGAAAAGGCACCAGTTATTGTACACGTTGGCCAACAGTTAAAAAGTTAAAGCCAAGATAAAAATATATAGGAGCTTCTAATATTTGCATTATAAACCTTTGCCGAAGAGAATTTGTAAAATTGATTTTTTCTTCCTTTTCTTCTGTGAGAAGGCACCAAATTTTTGTCACGTTGGCCAACAATTAAAGAATTAAAGCCAGGATTAAAAATATATAGAAACTAAAATTTGAATTAAAAACCTTTGCCGAAGAGAATTTGCAAAATTCATTTTTTTTCCTTCTTCAGTGAAAAAGGCACCTGGTATTGTACACGTTGGCCGAAAATTAAAAAGTTAAAGCCAAGATAAAAAATATATAGGGAGCTTCTAATATTTGTATTAAAAACCTCTGCCGAAGAGAAATTGCAAAATTCTTTTTTTCTTCCTTCTTCAGTGAAAAGGCACCAGTTTTGTACACGTTGGCCAACAGTTAAAAAGTTAAAGCCAAGATAAAAAATATATAGGAGCTTCTAATATTTGCATTATAAACCTTTGCCGAAGAGAATTTGTAAATTGATTTTTCTTCCTTTCTGTGAGAAGGCACCAAATTATTTCTCACGTTGGCCAACAATTAAAAATTAAAGCCAGGATTAAAAATATATAGTGAGAAACTAAATTTGAATTAAAAGCCTTTGCCGAAGAGAATTTGCAAATTCATTTTTTCTTCCTTCTTCAGTGAAAAGGCACCAGTTTTTGTACACGTTGGCCAAAGTTAAAAGTTAAAGCCAAGATAAAAAATATATAGTGAGCTTCTAATATTTGCATTAAAAACCTTTGCCGAAGGAATTTGCAAAATTCATTTTTTCTTCCTTCTTCAGTGAAGAGGCACCAGTTTTTTGTACACGTTGGCCAACAGTTAAAAAGTTAAAGCCAAGATAAAAATATATAGGAAGCTTCTAATATTTGCATTAAAAAAAAATCTTTGCCGAAGAGAATTTGCAAAATTCATTTTTTCTTCCTTCTTCAGTGAAAAGGCATCAATATTGTACACGTTGGCTAACAGTTAAAAAGTTAAAGCCGCTGCTCTTATTCTATTAAATTAAACTAAGATTAATTTGCGTGATACATAACTTAAAAAAATAGACATTTGTGGGTTCTATTTCAACAGCCTGAATTGGGTCGAAATATGAGAGCCGATCAATATTTCGGGATGTTTACTAATTGTCCATTTGACGATTCAAATGGCTTAAATTTTTTTTTTTTTTTTAAAAGAAAATGACTTAAAAGAAAAACATTAATACCGTTATAATTTGGTCTATCAGTAAAAATTTTTAGAACAGAACATAGTTTATTATTCAACGTAGTTTTAGTCATATAATCATTTAAAGCACTTGATAGAAAAAATCCCACCAAAACTCGGGACAGAAGCGAGTAAGCAACGAAGATCCTCCAGTGTAGAGAAATACAAACGTTCAGATCCAATAACTTTCTGTAAACTCCGGTCCTATTATAATATACTACTTTATAACGGGCATTTATAGAAAAACAGGGAACATTGCAATTATGATTCATACAACTATTCTTTTTTATATAAAATGGTACAAATGTCACTACATGGAAAAAAATAAGATGAAAGATGCCCTTTTGAACAATTGAAAATTTATGAAAATGCTTGGTTTTGTCGAGATAGAATCATAAAGAAGTGTTACCTTGATAATAATGCACATTTGCGATCTGCTCTTTTTCTCTCAAAATCTATTGAGGTGATTTCGGAATAATTCTTATCCCATTTGTCTCAAGGCGATTTTAGTGTGGTTCAAGAAAAGAGATTTCTTTGAGTAATAGGCATGATTGAAGGGATTTAAGGGTATAAACAGTTAACGTCGTAAGTTCAGTAAGATCACATTCAATGTCTCAGACACTTCAGTGGTCCTACGGGAATGCACATTTAAATAAATACATAGAAAATAACTTACACTTCATATATACATGCATAAAAGTTAGTAATACTTTTGCTGTCACTGTATTTACATAAAACATCTGAAACGGTGCAGTGCTATAGTGCATCATGACAACCATCTGATACAAAAAGATTATTTGGTGATAACGAATTATCTTATCTCTTTATACGAGCTAGTGTCCTGAATCACTCTTGATAGTGATTCAGGATTCATTAGAGATCATCATTGTGGTCCTTATCGTTGATACAAAAGAATATATTTATTGCATCAAACTATTCTGTGATAACTTTGGGGCGGCCCGGTAGATAAGTGGCTAGAGTTCTGACCTTTGGTATCCCAGGCTCAGTTTTCTAATCCTGGAAAAGGCTTGGATATTTGTTAGTGGTCCGAATCCACTTTAAACTGTAGGTCTCGGTCTGCTTAGCTCGTGTGCACGAAATTACCACAGAGTGACAAATCAAACTGATGACTTCGGAATGCTTCTAGCGGAATATATGAAACAGTATTCTTGAACATGGACCTGAATAGCCGAGCGGCTAGCGCTCTGGTCCTCGGTACCGCAGGTTTAGGGTTCGAGTCCCGGCGGTGCCATGGATGTTTTTAGTGGTTCGGAATCCGCTTTAAACCGTAGGCCCCTGTCTAATATGATCGTAGAGCGTTGTGGGAGCATTGTTATTCTGCGTCCGTGGTTTATCTTACAGTTACACGATCCCGCTGGGTAAAAAGCAAAGTGAGTGACGCCTGTGCAGCGCTTGCCTTAAAGCATCCAAGACAGCTGTCTAAGTGTTTGCCAGCTGCATTAGAAGAAAAAAATGTATTCTGAACATACATATCAGCATTACTGAATCATGGAGAAATCTTCTGGATGATAAGCAAATGTCGATGGGATATATTGCTTTAAAAAGTTCTCATTTTGAGGAAAAATGATAAGCCGTCTCTTACATGTAATTATTATCATTAAAATTCGTTTTCTAATGATATATCCTGTGTTTAATATACGTCTTTGAACCACTCTTTTCAAGTAAGAGATCGTCTGTTTTTAACATGCATTTTTGAATTGTAGCAACATAATATCATATTAAAACAATTTAGATTTAAGGCTGTTGTTATATAATTTCAACAGCGTCTGAAAATTTTATAAAAATAAATTAAATAAGAATTATTTGTTAAAATTAAACGTTTATACTTTTAGTTGAGATAGAAAAATTCTTTTAATTTTGTTACAGAGTGTGACTGTGGTTACGATGGACTATGTAGTTTAGAAAATGGAATCAAAAAGTGTCAATGCAACCCTGGGTTCTCTGATGATGAAGGAACATGTAAAGGTAAGAGAAAATTAAATAATTATAATTTACAAGCAATATGAATTCCACGAAGCAAACTCATAGATCATTAAATGCATTTTTAGTAAATTAATATTTCAATTAAATAAAAACATATTCATGACAAAAAAAATGTTTTATTTATCACTTGGATTATTATGAGAATATGATCTCCTATACTGATTATCATAGAATGTTGAATAATAATCAGTCAAGAGAGAAAGATAGAAGAAGAAAATCAATAGGTATTTTAAGTTTTATTCGTATTTTATATTATTCGTATTTATATATTTTATAGTATTCAGAAATAAACTTTAATAGTTGTTTATTCGAAAAATGTTTCAGTAAATTATTTAAATTAAGCGGCAAACTATATAAGGGTTTTTCTTTTTTAAGTAAAATTAATTTTATGTGAATCTATTAGATCCACAAATTTTAATACATGCTGATCACAATATAATCTACACTGATGTTTATTGAGAAAACTTGAAAACTGTGCGTATATATATTCTATATTTGTGATATATTATTCTATATTTTATCTTCTTTTTTGTTCTTGTTTTATTTTTTTTATAAAACTATTTTATAAATTTTATGAAAATATTTGCTTAGTAATTCTTCTGTAGGAAAAAGAAATATGATAAATTGCTTTTAAAAATTCTCATTTCTTTCTCCTTTTGCTACGTGCTACGTGCAATTAATTTCATTAAAATCTGTTTTTAATAATTCACCCTGCGTTCACCCCTCTCTTGCTCTAAAATTCGCTTTCTAAATTTCTCATGAATTTGAATTTTGATTTCAATTCTATGCATTCCATTTCAAAAATTAGCTGGCAGCATATCTTTATCGTTCGTAAATGGAGTCGCAGAAATACAAACATTTTGACTACTTTTCCGAAAATTCTGAAATCGATTTTCAAATTTTGCTTAAACTTGAGACTTAAAGCAGCGCTTTTTAATCCCAGTTTGAGGATTGAGTTTCCCTGATGTGTTGAAATGAAAAAATTTACTTTTCTATCAAATGAAAATGAAAATTTACATTTCTTTGGGCTTCGCTATCATTTTAATATCCTTTGAACGGATTTATAATTCGAAATAGTGTACTGACAAGTCTATTTTTACCGTGAAGTCGAATGTTTAAGTCATCCTAACAGGTGGGCTGAAAAAGTTCGTAGGCTGACACATAGATGGTGCTACTAGTATTAAAGCCATATAAATTTTAGTTAGCCCTAACTTTCAAAAGACACGTGCATAAGCATTTGACAGCTGTTGCACTATTAGTATGTGAGTTATAGCATTTTTAGTGTTCATCACGTGCAGTCCACTCGGCTGACTGTCGATTGGACTCCGGTGTGAAATGATGGAGCCATATTTCATCCATTGTCACATATCGACGCAAAAATTCGGGTTTATTACGATTGAACAGCTCCAAACACTGCTTAGAATCATCAATTCGTTGTTGGTTTTGGTCGATTGTGAGTTCGCGCGGCATCCACTTTGAACAGAGATTTCGCATATCCAAATATTCATTCACGATATGTCCAACACGTTCTTTTGATATCTTTAGGGTCTTAGTTATCTCAATCAACTTCACTTTACGGTTATCTGAAATTATTTTGTGGACTTGTTGTTTTGTCGGTAACAGCCTCTTTGGGGCGTCCACTGTGTGCATCGTCCTCGGTGCTCGCATTCCGCCTCGTTTAAATTTAGAAAACCACTCTCTACGGTTGATTTTTGGTGCAAAGTCCGAATAATGTTTATCAAATGACCTTGGCTTCAATAGTATTTTTTTTCGCCAAAACGCAATGCTTTATTAACACACATGAAACTCCTTTTATCCATTTTTCAAACTAACAAAAGTTGCTTCAATAAACATGCTATAACTCACATACTAATAGTGCAAACAGCTGTCAAATGTATACACGTGTCTTTTGAAGGTTAGGCTAACTAAAAATCATATGGATTTAATAGTACTAGCGCCATCTATGTGTCAGACTATGAACTTTTTCAGCCCACCTGTTACATGAGCATCAAATCTACCAAAAACCAAAAATCTACCGGCCTGTTGGCATCATCAAGTTCCGGCACAAATTTTGCTTTCGATATCATAAATGATTTTATTTTTTATTAAATATATTATAAAATCTTTTAACCTTTAGCATCGATGAGCCGCCTTATTTCTGAAAATATAAGATATCGCAATACTCAGAATTCAAACTTTTGAGAAATTCCTGGAATTGGAGATGATTCAATCTTGCAGCCGTTATAAAATTCACAGTCCTGCCGATGATTTCCATAACATGATATTCCCCTCTTTTTATACCTATTATATATGCGACACATCCGTAACTACAACACATATATTTGGAAAGAAAAAAATCATTTTAAAATTTTTTTTCACTGTTCCGTATTCCTTCTTTGACGTTGTTGTGCCTTTTTAATAATATTAAGGAGTTATTTCTCCAGTTACATTATATTTATTGTTATTATAAGAATAAACAAGCAAACAAAAGTAATTTACTGTCAGTAGTATATGTTGTCAGCTTCTGGACTACCTGTCAAAAGTCATTTTCTGGACTTCACGTTCTGGAGTCACTTTCTTTATGACAAACTATACTAATGTTAATATTTGTATTAGAATTGTTTTATATTTTTTTATTTATTTTAATTATTTTATGCGTTTTTCTTACATAAAATGTAATTGCGGTACAAAATGAAAGAAATGTATTTTAAAAAAGAAGGTGAAAATGAATGTGAATGCAACGAAGGATACTCTGGAAAAAAATGACACTTTCAAGATGAATACTTTTTTTTTTTTAGCTGTATACCACTCTATTAATAATAGCCAATTTACAAATAATTATTATTTAAAAAAGTGAAATTTTAAATTATTCACACAACTCATTAAATAATAGTGAAACAATGTTTTTTTTAAATATTTACCCAAAATTACAAGAAATATAAAAAAAAGTTAATGGAATTTTAAATAGATTTTATGTCCGTTTGTAATGAGGGATTACGTAATTTTGGAATTTTTCTTATTCATTGGCGCAACAGCCTCATTGTGAGCCAAATCTGCCTGCCTACTGTCAGGTTTCGAGGCACGAGATGTTTTCTTTTACTGGGTAGGGTTGTCGGCACATTTCCAACAACCGGGACTGACGGTTTAAAGTGGATTTCGAACAATTGCAAGCATACATGGGACCAAGTACCATAGAGCCAGCCACGGCTATCAGGATTTATTAAATGTTAATCTGTAATACTATTTTTAACATGCTACAGTTTCCGAATAATCATTTACTGTATAATATACGTATATATATATATATATATATTTGTATATACATATGCAGTGCCGAAGATCCCATATGTTTCACTCTTATTGATGAAGAATCGTTGCGCAACTAAATGAAATTTTAGATTCGGATTTTTAATACAGTAACAATAGCATATATATGCTACATAACCAAAAATGTTTGACGAATGAATGAGAAAACATTTAAAAAAACAAATGCTATAATAATTGGTTAAATTTATTAGCTTACAGTTTTTATTTTTCCGATTTTAAGTTGACCCTATTGTACAACAAATGATGGTAAAAGTTGACTAAATGATAAATCCGCAACAACGCACAACTTGAAATAGGCAAAATACTATTTAATTTATTTACGGTACTATTAGTAAATTTACAGGTCTGATGATAAAGCCATTGGGCATCTGTAGGAAAAGAGAAAAATTAGAAATCTTGTAAGCGAGATGAACATTTCTTCGAACACGACTGACACGACAATTTAACACGGTGAAATCGACTTATCAAACCTTTCTATTTGGATTTCAAAATTAAAGGTTCGAACATCTTACGGGAGTTAGTGCAAACAGTAGTGGCAATTGGCAATATCCCAGAACGACGTAAAATGCAGGAGCCATTCCAAAAGTTTAACATGCTTCACACGAACCTGGAAAATCAAAATGGAAACGATCCAAATCGGAAAGAAGAATTGTTTCCTAATAACAAAAATGAAGATTTCAATAAAGTCCGAAATTGATTTAAAGACAAAATTCGTTAAACTCGTTAGAAAATCGACTAAAAATCCATTATTCAATGCCTAAGCACCATTTGATCGAAATAGCTGTTTAAGAAGCATCAACTATATATCTCCAAATCAAATGTATTTTAAATATATTCAAAGAAAAAAAAAATTGAAAAAACTCAGAACAAATTTTTTTCTAATGTGCATGCATGAAAGTAAAAGTTATGTAATCTCTAAACCACTCAACACATCTGAACATTATGAATCCTAATATTTTATCATCGAAGAAACCTTAATGTTAATGGAAACTTGCGAAACCTAATCAAAATACTCAAATTTGAAATGTAATAATAATATATTAAGACATAAATAAAGAAAAATAACCTTTTTTGTTATGAAATTCAAAGGAATTGAGTACACTAGTTGAAATTTTTTATGCCTTTATGTATCGTTTAACATGAGGAAAATTAAGTTTTAAAATTATCAGATTATATTAGAATATAGAAATATATATCTTTTCTTTTGAAATTCATTTTTTGTGGCATATTCATTTTTAAAAAGGTTTAAAAGAAACAAAGTAACAAAATATTGTACTAAACTAAAAATGTATTTTTAAAACACCACACACAAATTTCCAATGTTAATCTGTATTGTGTCACACTTTTCAATCTTGAAAAAAACACCTTTTAATTACTTTTAATCCTTAGAATGTAATTGCGGTGATAACGAAAAAGAATGCAGTTTCAAAGATGGAGAAAAAACTTGTCTTTGTGAGGACGGCTATGCTGACAACCA
This sequence comes from Caerostris extrusa, assembly GCA_021605095.1. NCBI lineage: Eukaryota > Metazoa > Arthropoda > Arachnida > Araneae > Araneidae > Caerostris > Caerostris extrusa. The sequence goes on from BPLR01006495.1 coordinate 59,689, forward strand.
AGGAACTTGTACAGGTATAAAAATTATACTTTATGTGTCGCAAAATACAAAGATAATTCAAAACATCATGCAAACACTGGCCCATCCAGTTTAGATCCTTTAGAGAACAACTAATGCTTAGACCAAGACGAGGTTAATTTGTGCATTAATACCACGGTGGGATCTAAAGAGAAATTAACTCAGTTTTTGTAAATTGGGGGCTAGAGCGCTGGTACCGGTGCTTGTTAACTCTATAAATTTTTCTATAAGGTTGTCAAATATTACTTATAGTAAATTCCTATATAATTATTTTATGACGATACTGGAACTGTTACATATAGTAAATATAATCAGGATATCTGTAATATCAGGTATACTTTTAATTTTGAATAATTATTAATTAATTCGTTGAGAATATCGCAATTTTTTTTTCCCCTTTTCAGTACTCAGCGAATTTCTAATATTACCTAAAACAGAGATTTACACATATGTTGTTTCTTAAGCAACATTAAACGAAAAGAATTATTAAAGTACGTAAATTTTGTGTGCGAAATTATTATTTTAAAGCTTTCAAGACAATGCATTCTTTGTTAACATTTTACCGCCATTACACTTTTTCCCGCGTTGAAACAGAAAACAAGTGTGGAGTCGGATTTGAAACTTGTACTTTCGAAGAAGATAACGAAATATGTGCGTGCAAAGCGGAACACGCTCTCAAAGATAGAATATATAAAAGTTATATATAAATGATTAATTTATATTGCATTATCTACTTTCTTTCTAAATTAAATTTCGCCATTAAAACTTTTTCGTAAATTACACTAATATTAATTTAAATGCCTCATTTTATTAGATATAATTTAATAACAGAAGTTTCTTTATTCAATTTCACGAACACCTTGAGGGGCTGTTAGACTCTGTATTATAATTGTTTTTAACGAATGAATATGCATTATGATTTGCAATATAATAATTGAGTTTTTTCTTACGTAAAATGTAATTGTGGTACAAATACAAAGAAATGTGCTTTTGAAATAGGTGCAAATAAATGTGAATGCAAGAAAGGATACTCTCGAAAAAATAATGAAACTTGTCACGATGAATATATATATATTGTATTTTAGCTGTATGCCACTTTATTAATAATATCCAATTTAATGATAGTTATATTTTAAAGGAGTAAAATTTTTAATTATTTACACAACTCATTACCGTAATATTGAAACAAAGGCATTTTATAAATATTTACTCACAAAATACAAATGTATAAAAAGTTAAAACCTATCTAAAATTCCATTATGACTGTTTCTAATGAGGAATTTCGTAATATTGGAATTCTGCATTGGCGCAGCAGCCTCAGGGTGGGCCAAATCCGCCTGCCTCCTGTCATATTTCGAGACACGAGATGATTTCTTTTGATAGGGTAAGTTTTATGGCACATTACCTACGGTTTAAAGTGGATTCGAACAATTGCAAACATAATGGTACCGCCGGGTGAGCGCTAATCACCCGGCTATTTGACGACAATATGGGATTTATTAAATGTTAATCTGTAATAGTAATTTTGAAAATGCTACAGTTTTCGAAGAATCATTTTTATTGTATATATATATAAACATAACACGCATGCAGTGTCGAAGATCCCATATGTTTCACTCTTATTAATGAAGAATCGCTGTGCAATTAGATGTGAAATTTTAGATGTTGGTGGATAATTGGAATTTTAATACTTTAAAAATCACACATATATATACTACATTCCTAATCAAAATGTTAAGAATCCTCTTGACGAATGCATCACAGAATATTTTAAAACAAATGCTATAATAACCGGTTAAATTTAATAGCTTAGGCCCTTGGTACAGTTTTCATATTTTCTTTATATTTTTCCGAATTTAATTTGAGCCTATTGTACCACAAATGATAGTGAAAGTTGATTAAAGGGTGAATCCGCAACAACACACAACGTGAAATAGGCAAAAAGTATTTAAACTATTTACTGTACTATTAGTGAATTTACAGGTCTGATGATAAAGCCATTGGGCATTTGTAAGAAAAGAGCCAAATTAGAAATCTTGTAGGCGAGATGAACATTTCTTCGAACTCGACTGACACGACAATTTAACACGGTGAAATTTATTTATCAAACCTTTCTCTTTGAATTTCAAAATTAAAGGTTCGAACATCTTAAGGGGAGTTAGTAAAATGTAAAATTCAGGAGGCATTCCAAAAGTTTTAACATGCTTCACACGATCCTAGAATCCGAAAGAAGGATTATTTTGCTAATAACAAAAATGAAGATTTCAATAAAGTCCGAAATTGATTTGAAAACAAAACCTTTTTTAAACCTGTTAGAAAATTCACTAAAAATCCATTATGCATTACATAAGCAGCATTTTGTCGAAGTAAATAGTTAAGAAGCATCAACTATATATTTCCAAAACAAATTTATTTCAAATACACTGGTGTGCAAAACTTAAGCAACAGGTGGGTTTTTTGCCATAACTCCATGAGAAATCATCTGAGAGACATGGCATTCAAAAATGAGGGAGAGTATTACGAACGTAAAGGATGACGAAAGCATCGGCGCAGAAAAAGGAATACAATGCATACGGTACGGAATTAAACAAAAGCAAGCTTCATTGAACGCATAGTATCGCGATTTATGATTGTCTATCCAAGAGGAAGAACAACAAGCAAATATTCCTTAATACGGGATATGTCCTCCCCTCACTGCAATGGTTGCTTCGCACCGTCTCCGCATACTCAGAACCATCTGGTGCAACATTTCTTGCGGTAGGAGTGCCCATTCCTCAATCAGCATCTGTTTGAGTTGGTGGGTGTTCTCCGGAGGATGTAAGCGTGCTGCAATGCGTCTACCCAAAGCATCCACACATGTTCGATGGAATTTAAATCTGAGGAGTACTCTGGTCAATCCATTCGAGTGATATCTTCACTTTCCAGTAGCTCCTCAACAGCAAGAGTCCGATGTAGCCATGCATTGTCATCCGAAAAAGTCTGGGCCAATGGCACCTCGGAACAGACGCACATGGAGAAGGAGTACCTCCTCACAATAGCGATCCCCGGTTACAGACCCTCTGTCGAAAACGTGGAGCTCAGTTCGCCCTTCAGAAAAATGTCTCCCCAGACAAGAACTCCAGAACCACCATAACGGTGTCTTTCCTTGAGGTTACTGGGATAAAAACCGGGTCCCGACCTCTCTCAATTCAAAACGCGTCGAGAATCGCTTCTGATACAGAGCCGACTCTCATCCGTAAAGAGGACACGACTTCATTGATCAGTTGTCCAGATTTTATGCTCTCTGCACCACTGTAAACGGTTGCCAACTTTCAACGGGAGGCAGCGTTCAGGACGGCGGGCGAATAGGCCCACTTTGTGAAGGCGTCTGGCCACAGTAAACCGTGACACTTGTCGCCCCGTTGCTGTACAGAGTTGCTGCCTGCTGTCGGCTAATTTTCGCCTGCAGGACGATATATCGGTCATCCCCTGCAGTTGTCTTCCTCGGGCAGCCACCACCAACCTTTCTAACAGCTGTACCTGTGGTTTGGAACGCTTTCCAAGCGCGCGAAACGACACTTTTGTTGATTCGAACTCTGCAGCTACACTGGTGACAGTACGCCCCTCCTCCAGCTTTCCAATCTTTCTTCCACGTGTGAAGTCGTCCAGGTGCCATTCTAGCCATATTTCACAAATTGACTCACATGGTCTTGCAGGGAATATGTTGAATTGCGTCTCCGTCCTTCCTTTTACTCTTCTGTTGAACTGCGCGCGCCGACATCACGCGTACGCTCATTGTGCATTTTGCGTACGCTCACGTCGCCTCCGACGTTTCGTTCCTGATATTTGCATACGCATGACGTTTCTACTGACTTAAGTGTTCATTGTACTGATCTCCAGACCTCCTTTTCTGCAATTTCATGGCTATCTGCTAATTTTTTACATTGTTGCTGAAGTTTTGCACACCAGTTTATATTAAAAAAAAAAATTGAAAAACTCGGGACAAAATTTTCGAATGTGCATGAATGAAAGTAAAAGTTATGTAATCTCTAAACCACTCAGCACATCTATACAATATGAATCCAAAAAATTTTATCATCGAAGAATCCTTAATATTAATAGAAGGTTTTGAAACCTAATAAAAATACTCAAATTTGAAATGTAATAATAATATATTAGGACACAAATAAAGAAAAAAATAACCTTTTTGTTATGAAATTCAAAGGAATTGAGTATACTAGTTAAAATTATATACCATTTTGTATCGTGTAACTTGAAAGAAATTAAGTTTTAAAATTATCAGATTATATTAGAATATGGGAAATATATATCTTTTCTTTTGAAATTCATTTTTTTGTGGCATATTCTTGTTAAAAGGTTTAAAAGTAGCAGATTAATAAATTACTGCACTAAATTAAAATGATGTTTTTTAAAACAACAGACACACATTTCAATGTCAATCTGTATTGTTTCATACTTTTAAATCTTGAAAAAACCTTTTTATTTACTTTTAATCCTTAGAATGTAAGTGCGGTGAGAAGGGATACGGGTGCAGTTTCGAAGATGGAGCCAAAATTTGTGTTTGTGAGGAAGGCTATGCTGACAACCAAGGAACTTGTACAGGTATAAAATTATACTTTATTTGTCACAAAATAAAAGATAATTCAAAACATCAAGCAAAGACTGGCCCATTCAGCTTAGATCCTTTAGAGAACAACTAATGCTTAGACCAAGACGAGGTTAATTTCTGCATTAATACCACGGTGGGATCAAAGAGAAATTAACTCAGTTTTTTGTAAATTGGGGGGCTAGAGCGCTGGTACCGGTGCTTGTTAACTCTATAAATTTTTCTATAAGGTTGTCAAATATTACTTATAGTAAATTTCTATATAATTATTTTATGACGATACTGAAACTGTTACATATAGTAAATATAATCAGGATATATGCAATATCAGGTATACTTGACTTTTTAATTTTGAATAATTATTAATTAATTCATTGAGAATATCGCAATTTTTTTTTTTCCTTTTTCAGTATTCAACGAATTTCTAGTAATACGTAAAACACAGATAAGGATATATGTTCTTTCTTTAACAACTTTAAACGAAACGAATTATTAAGATACGTAAATTTTGTGTATGTCATTAGATTTGTTTATAAAATAAGTTATTTTAAAGCTTTCAAGACAATGTATTCTTTGTTAAAATTTTACTGTGATTACAGTTTTTACACCAGCAAGCAAACAGACATAGTGATAAATGATCATTTTCAACTTGATATATCGTGTACCTGCTCTCTGATGCTATTCACATGCAACTTGAATAAGTCCGGCTTTTAATAGTGGGCATATTTGCTACAGTTTCTTAAATCTACGTTTAGTGCTGTATAAAATCGAAAAATAAATGGAGAGAAAATATTTGAAATTACTAACAGATATTTTAAAACAAAGGACTTTACCAGCTCACACTCTGCAACAGTCTGCACTAATGTTGCTGTAGCAGTAACAGTTAGTAATAAAAGATATTAATAAAGAAAACTACTCCCCAAATTGTAGTCAACCATTACATAATACATAGACAAACTTGTTTGCAAAAAGAAATGGAGGAAAAATTACAAACAGTATTGTAGTATGTTGTTATTTTAATTAATCTAAATAAAAGCAACAGCCTAAGCAGTCGTCTTTCTTCAAATGACAAAATGGGTTCTGTGTATGAAAAATTATCGAATTATTACATACTGAAATCCGATGGCTTTTGCAGGACAAAGTGCTCCGACGCATTTTCGATTTCAGAGAAGAACTTTAAGGGGACCTGGTGGTCTAGAATTTTCAAAAATTATTTTTTTTCAATATTTCGAAAGTACAAACCTTTAAGAATATATTGTTAAATTTTTGTAATGATATTGACGATATTTTAAGTTCTACAGCTCATTTAGCAGGTCAGCGCAGAAGCATGTAAAAGGGCCGATCAGCCCGATGAAAAGATTTATTGTTCGTAGGAATGCAGCTGCTCGTGTCTTCTTTATTCCCCTATATATAATATGGCGGGATTTTATCACAGGCGGGATTTTATCACAGTCGAATGAAAATCCGCAGCACTCATATTGTCCTGTAGGCCCTGAATCTTGGTGTAAATGGCGTAAAAGTGTAGCTGTAGGTACTCTGGAAACCTTTGATCATCCACCTGCTCTAGATGATGAAGCACAAGAAATATTGAAGCTGATTTAGGAGGATGTAACTGTAGATGATCTATTAGAAAGATGTCATGGCAGTAATATCTTTCAATAATGAAAACTCAAAATCAACTCAAAACAATAATGAAAATTTCAATTGTTGCGCATGGCAACTAGCGCCAAAGCATCAATTTGCCGGCAAAAAAATCGTCGACGTCTCAACCTATTATGCTGCTTGCACATTCAATGAAGGTTTCTCAGCTATCTTAAAAATCATGGATGTAATGGGCATGAAAATCTGTCCACAAGCGAAGCAACTCGCCCTAAAACATGACGCGAGACTAGTCTATATAGTCGATGGTCAGAGCACCAGTGACTCCAAAGAGGCCAAAACAGGTCGGAAAAAGCTAAATCGAAGACGCAGAAGAATATGAGCGAACAGAAGGGATATTGTATGGTGCTAGTATTGCAGATTAATTATAAGTACATATTTATGCGCGATTTTATGGAGAATATGCTTACCTTAAACTTTAAACTCATTTATTTCGAAACTACTTTTTTTTCTGCACGGTGTGAGGCCAAAAAAGAACTATTCTGCCGATTCGTCTCAAATTTTACTATGTTATTCAGTGCACGAGTACCTATCGCTGGAACTAAAAAAATGTTTTTACGTTGAATACTTCTTACTTTTTACATACAAAAAATAATGAAAAACAGTCTGTTTTCTGTATGTAAATTTCAACAACGTGTCATTTTGTCAATTTTTTTTTTTTTTTTTAATTCCTGCGATAACTACACTCATACTGATCACAAAATTCTTTTCATTTTTTTTTTTACAGATGAATGAAAGAATCAAAATTTCACCCACGACACAGTTCCGTATTTATGAGGAAAATACTTCAGCGCCACTACTTAACTACTTACATTTTTTTGAATTATAATTTTTTTGTATGTTATTAAAGTGATTTAATATATCTATAAAGCTTGAATAATATTGTTAATTGTTTTCATTAAAAAAATCCTGCAAACTCGTTGAATTTAAGGGCGCTAGATCACCGAGTCCCCTTAAATGTTTTGGTGAAAATAACAATATATTGAATAAACCATTCATTAAAGAATGACTCGGAATACGCAATCTGGTTTATCAGTTACATGGTTGACATTTTCGAAAACTTAACGAATTGAATTTGTCTACAGGGAGAGAGTACGAGGATTTTAACACCGAGCAGTAAAAGCGATAAACTTTAAGAATAAGCCAATGCTTTGGCAAGGATAACTGAAGAAAAACAGCACAGGCATGTTCCGTGATTTTCGCAATTTACTAAAGAGGTTAAATATAAATAAATAAATAAAAACCTGTACTTAACTCAAATTTTATAAAAAAAAAATGCTGAAATCTGCTCGGCAAATTTCAACTTATCATGTGTGAACATTCCAGAACGGATGAATAAAACTCAGGAATATGCCATTGTTTAATAATGCAAGAGATATATGAAGAAATTCAATGGAATACTATAATAATAGCCAAATTCAATAGACACATGTTGAATAGATCAAGAACTTCACGAAGAAGGCATTGTTTAAGAATCTCTAAAAGAATATTCAAAAGTAAGATAAAGGTAATCGTAAATAAAGTATGAAGTATTCCATATTCTACTAGAAACGCTATAACATAAAATACTCAAAAGAATATATCGAAGTTTGAAAATCCTACGCATTAATGAAGATTGAAGTTTTTCAAATACAATTAGAAGCCCTATACAGCTCAATAGACACGGAAAATGTCAAAAGTGATAAATATGAAACTTCAAGAAGAAGGAATTGATCAACGCACTACGAGTACTTATAGTCATTGGAAATACAAATGTTTAAAATTCCAACCCAAAACATGAAAAGTGATTCAAGACCATACTACAAAACACTTCAAGCAAAAGATAAATTATCCAGAAAATTCCTGAAGACTAATGTTATTCATGAAGCATTTCAAGAGTTAAGGGGCCCAAACTACCATTTTCCGCCAAAATTTAAAATTTAGTTTTATTTGCTTTGGCCCTAATTTTTCGGATAACGTTACGTAACGTAATGTTCACGCATGATAATATTGTATTTAAAGCCTTCATTTCTTATTATATGGTGAAATTGAGAGAAAACTAGAGATTATAAACTACTACTGTATACTACTGTGATTACTACTGTATACTACTGTACTGTGTGAATTAGATTGTATACTACTGTGTCCAAAAGTAAGACCAAAATTCAATTTAAATTTAACGCGCATATGATATTTCAATTTCTTTTTCCTTTTAGGTTATTGGCAAGTAAGGCCAATTATTTTTTTTCAAAAACTCTTTTTATTTATTCTTGAAAATATATTTCATCGCCTTCAAAGTAATCCCCTCCGAACACAATGAACTTATGCGAATTTTTTTTTCAATCCTCAATGCATGTTAAAAAGTCATCGGCAGGGATGGCCTTCAAAGGCTTCATTCACGTTGAATCTCTTCAATAGTCTCAAACCGTGTCCTTGTGTTTTGAGTAGGGAATAGACAGATGTCGCACGGTGTGAATACGGTGGTTGTGGAACGATGTGAGTTTCCTTTCTTGGAGAAAAAGTCACGAAGAATCAATACAGTGTGAGCTGGTGCATTCAGTGTTTTCGGTACCAATCGAGATTTGAGGCTTTTGAGGCTCAAAATAGAATTGACCGATCCCTTTGAAATTTCAACATCATCAGCAAGGTCTCTAATTATAAATCGAAGGGTTTGCAAGCACCAAATCATTAATTTTTTTGGACGTCAGCTTCGTCGGTTGAGGTGGATGTTCGACTAGATGGCTCTTCGTCTTTAACGTGTTCTCTGCCTTCTTTGAACTGTTTATACCCCTTCTAAACATTTCTTTCCGATATAGGAATGCTCACCGAATGCCTTCTGCACCATTATATGCGTTTCCGCAATCAAAATTTAATGCAAGTTCTTTGCTCAATTCATTCAGATATTTCAAAAATCGCCGGAATCAGTTTTAGCGTCTCATAAATTAATAATAAAGATTTGCTATGATTTTTAGAGAGTATGTTTATATTATATAGAATAAATCTTTCTTATAATGTTTTTTGAACTTTTTCCTGTTACTATTCTGTCAACTCAAATAAAAATAAAATTGCAACTCTCCACAACCAGGATATATTTTTTTTTGCATTTTAATGAAATTTAAATGTTATAAAACCTTTTTCTATTTTACAATTTTTCCATTTTGCATAAAAAGCCTAAATGAGAAATAAGAAATTGAACGGAAGTATTCCTCCCAGTTGCGGTATTTGAATTGCTATTGAGACTTAACCTGATCAACGGGATTGATTTACACGTTTCCTATTCCCTCTTTGAACCATTCAGCTGCAATTTTGCTTAGAAAATTGATTGGCTTTTTAGAAAATCTGTAGAACTTTTCTTTATCATCTGGAGACGTTAATTTTTTTTCATAGCTTTAGTATTAGAAGCATTCGATTGAGCTCTTCATTAAAAACAAAATTCAGGGCTGTTTGTAAGATAAAGAAACAAGAAAGTCGTGAATATCTAATTATTATAAATAATTTCTTACTATAGGGTGAGTAAAAAATAAATATTTTGGAGTTAATTTGCTTTGAATGTCCTTAGCATTAATGTTTTCATTTCAATTAACATGTTTTTTTTTCATTCTGAATTTTTATTCTTTAGAAACATGCAAGGAGGATGCTGAATGCGAAAACGGTGGAACATGTGAAGAGAAAGACGGCAAAAAATTCTGCTCATGCAGACCAGGAGTAGTAGGAGTCAAATGCGAAACCGTCATTGATTGCGTATCTGGAATATATAAGGACTGTAAAGAAGACTCAGGAACGTGCTCCTTCGATCTAGAGACGAATGCAGCTGTATGCAAGTGCTCCGACAATAAGAAACTCAACGATCTCAAGCACATCTGCGAAGGTTTGAATTTTGCAATCTTGCAGCATACTAATTCTTTGAACACTTCTATGTTTCTCAACATTTATAACGATATGGAAAATCAATTAATTTATTTAGAATACTAACAATTCCTGAATAATTTTAAATATTAAAAACATTTTAAGACTAAAAGATTTGAGGTATATCATATAAATTAACAGTATCCCAGCTTAACATTGTACATAGGAGAAATCATATAATACTTTTTAATAATATTACTTTCTCAATACATGTACATGTTTACAAAGTAATAATTACTAGAATTCATATTTACTGAATATGTACATATACATGCATATACTCTATATACGTATATCCATATGCATATATAATAAATATTACGTGTGTATATAAAAGATTTTGATACAGAATAATTTTGTTTACAATCTAGTTCAGTAAATTAAAGACAACAGCTGTTGACGATGAAACTTTCCAAAAACCATTATTATTGGTATACATTCATCTAGTAATAATTTACACTTTAAAATAATTATTACATATAAATAAAATCCAAATTCAGTTACAGGATATTTACCAGTTGTAAAATCTTACTAATTTTAATTAATAGTGTGTATCTTGGGTGCATAAGTATTTTTACATTTCTCATGTTTTGTAGAAATACAACAGCTCAGTACTACAGAACAAATTATTTTTCCAATAAAATATATATTAAAACGGAATTTATGAATAAAATCGCTTCTTATTAAAAATACTTTAAAACATTAATAACGAAAATTTTCAATATAATTTTACGCAATATTACAGCTTTTGCACTGTCCTATATTCTCCTGGGGTCATTCGGCGTCATGTTTTGTAAAGGAGTACTTTTACAAATGTGCTAATAGAATCTATCAGTGCATTTGTGTCTTTTAATAAGATATAAGTAAAAAAAATTATCCGATTTTAAACATTGAAACTACTAAAAATATATCCAAAATACTGAGAAACGTAGTAACTCCTATTTAAAAAATTTTAACGTAAACAATAAGAGTGAAACAAATCATTGCCGCGCATGAGGACTACACTTAATGGTAAAAGTCTAAATATATAAAATTGTTTTTTTTAACAGAATGCGTCTGTGACGAAGATAGAGACTGTACTTTTCATGATGGTGAGCAAAGATGCATTTGCAAAAGTGGTTACGCTGACGATGCAGGAATTTGCAAAAGTAAGTAAAAAATATTCTTAATCTTATTCTCTATAATTAGAGGATTTAAAAAGACGTATAGTTTGTGTTATGTTCAAGAAGTAAATACATAATTTTTGCACCTTTGTGAATATGAACAAACAACAAACTTATCCAATGCAACACAAAAAAAAATTTAAATTGATAAGTTACCAACGAGAAAATTATTTGAAATTAATAAAAGCAAATAATGATTACGGAAGTACAATTATGCTGAAATACCTATATTGAATAGTATAAATGGTATAGGCGAGATGTTATTTTTTAGGCTACCTTCGAAAGATTCGATTTTTAAAAATTACGTTAAATCGATTTCTTTAAAAAAATAACTTTCATACGTGTACACTTACAGAAACTTTATTTTTTTTTTTTATATAGATTAATTGAAAATAAGTTTTAACTTAAAGAAACTATAAATGAACAAATATTTTTTAAATCACCAGAACCGACTTTAAACATAGAAATAAGATATTTTGAAACTTTCTAAATTTTTGTTTTGATTTAGTAAATGTTTGTAATTCAAGAAAAAATAATTTATTTACAAAAAATCCACAGAAAGATTTATTTCAAATAAAGAAAATTTACGAAAAATGTGTTGAAATTTCAATACTTCTGACACATGACAGAATGTGTTGACGATACATTTTTGCCAAGTTTTAGAGACGGTATATATCTATATTTTAAATAGAATAAATGTTTTCTATATTATATTTCCAAATTAATTGCCTTTGCTACTAACAGACCTGAAAAGAAAGATAAATGTGCAATTCTCCAAACCCAGAGTTATATTTTGTACCTTAATAAATGTATATAAAAAAAAATTAAAGAAAAATTTTTAACAGGGAAATAATAAATTTGAGCATAAGTGCTCCTCTCTGTCGCATTATATAAAATGCTGTGCGTGACATGACATAACCTGAAATGCACGATTGATTAAAATTTTAAAAGTTGGTTAGCAAGTGGATTTGTTTAAAGAAGTCAATAGAAACTTTCCGTTATCCTCTGGAGTGCCTAAATACTTCATTGAGCTTAAAAATTACTATCTTTCAATCAATGACTTTATTAAAAAGAAACGGATGAACGTTTGTAAAGCACAATAAAAAGAAGCAAAATTATCTAGCAATTATAAATTATTTTTACAATCAGACGTATGAAAAATAAGTAGAAAAGCTGCACATGCTTTTAATGACCATAGCATAAAATTGTGTTTTAAATAAATAATTTTTTCATTCTGGATTTTATTCTTCAGAAACATGCGTTACGAATTGGGAATGTGAAAACGGTGGTGCATGTGAAGAGAAAGAAGGTAACAAATTCTGCCAATGCAGACCAGGAGTAGAAGGAGACACATGCGAAACCGTCACTGCATGTAAATCTGGAATATATAAGGACTGTAAAGATGACGCGGGAACGTGCTCCTTCGATCTAGAGACGAATGCAGCTGTATGCGAGTGCTCCATTACTAAGAAACTCAACGATCTAAAGCACATCTGCGAAGGTTTGAATTTTGCAATCTTGAAACATAAGAATTTTATATACACTTTTGGTTTCACATTAACAAAAATTTAAAAGTCAAGAAATTTCTTGAGAATAAAAATGATTGTGCTGAGTACTTTTAAATAAACAAAAAAAAAGATTTTAGAATTATAAAATTAGATGCATACCATTTAAATTAAAAGTGTCACTGTGTAACATTGTACATGGGAAAATAGTTTTAAAATTTATATCGTTTATACTATGTTTTTAATATAGAATATATTGTATAAAATATAGCTCTACAAATGAAATACAAGCGCAGATGAACATTTTCATAAATCTATTACTAATCGGACAAATTTACCTAAAATATTTTTTCACCTCTAAAAACAAACTAGTACACATTGAAAAAATATAAATGCTGTTACAGGAAATTAATGTAGTATTAATGTGGTGCCATTTCGCGAAAATCAAAATTCTTGGAATTCTACGAAAACGCGAAATTCTTAAACATGGCAAAGTAAATGTTCCTATGGACCGAATGATATTCCTTGCACATTAATGACGCTTCGGATTTTGGTGTGTCCTTTTTGTTTGAGATGGACTTTAGTGGTTTCTGACTACAAAATAAAACAGTTATGTTGGGTAACCTTTCTCTCAAAATGGAAGATAGATAGAAGATAGAATAGATACAATAGAATGAAAGATAGATGGTATAGAAGATAGAAAAAAACTACTCAAAGTTATTCCTAGTGTATTCGATATATGGTTTATCTTCTGTGCAACAAATTAAGGTTTGGCAGACAAGTGAAATCACTTATTATCAAGAGTATTTGAGATTTTTTTGAAAAACAAATTGATCCAAGATTTTGTAGAAAAAAATCCAAGATTTTGTAGAAAAAATCCAAGATTTTGTAGAAAAAAAAATCCAAGATTTTGTAGAAAAATCCAAGATTTTGTAGGATGTCCTTTTCTTATCGACTTTACAACATTTCCATGGTTTCACACTTTCATATTGTCTTTTTAATATAAACCATTGGTTTTGGACAACATTAGCGTGGATGCATTGCATATACATATATATATATTATTTTCTCACTAACTAATTTTTCAGACTGGATAAAAGTAGTCAGATGTCGAACAGAACAGTCGTAAATACAAAAACAAAATTTTTTTTTCTTCTTTCGGAACTACTTTCTAATTTTTAACTTAATATATTTTTTGAAAAAAATAATCGTTAAATATTACAACAGCATTCATTTGTTACTATTGTTATCCATAGTGAAGGGAAATACAAGCACCTCTTTTAAAATCAGTTCTGATCACTTGTTTAGCTTCAGTGGGGACACATAGAATGCACTGTCGAACACAGTTTACATACATCTGTTATGAACGCAGCTAAATATCTCAGGCAATTGATCTTGATCCAACAAGTAGACATACATAAATGATAGTACACATTTTCCAAACTAATTTGCATATAAATATTTTGGGAAATCTATAGGTGACAAACGTATATTGTTTATGAAATTTGAAAAATTATATCGTCTTTTACAATGCTTCTGTTTTGAAATTCGATAGAGCCAGCTAGGCCAACTACAATACAGGTTAGAATATAAAAATAGTACAGTTATGGATATTTTTATCCCACACTCATTTTACTGAAATGTACTAGTAAGTTTTTATACCAGAATAGAGGTCGCATGTAGAGGTCACAAAATATGAATCGACTTCCTGACATGAAAGAACACACCAATAGCCTAAATACAGATTGTACACATTCAGTGTTTGTTGCTAAAGGTGCACGCCGAGTATTATATTATGTAAAATAAATAATGTAACTGAAATCGTCTCAAGTGTTATAAACCATAAATATTGACGTTTATTATTTTTATTATTAATACAGAAAATTATTTACATACAGCCTCCACAATTTCTAGCTTTGCCAACGTAAATAGTTTTTGCACTAAAATAATTTTCGAAGATGATAAAAAAAAATATTATTTCATCATCATCGAAAATTATTTCTCTCTTTCGACGCCCATTCGTGCTGTTTTTCAATGAAAAAGTTACATAAAAATTAAAATCAATAGTAAAAATAATAAGTAATTAAATAAAGAGAAAAAAATATTGCTATATAATTTCAACTGTGGTTGAGTATTTATAAAAACTAAATTAAGCAAGTAATGATTGGTTAAAATGAACAGTTTATAATTTTATAATTCAGACAGAAAAATTCTTTTAATTGTATTACAGAGTGTGACTGTGGTTACGATGGACTTTGTGATTTTGAAAATGGTTGGAAAAAGTGTGAGTGCAAGAATGGGTTCTCTGAAAACCAGGGAACCTGTGAAAGTAAGAGAAAATTAAATTTTGAAATTTATATCAACCTAATAACTTACAAAGAATATTGTTCTCTCGAAGACAACTAATGAATCATAAGATGCATTTTTAGTAAATTTGTGTATTAATTCATAAACAAAACATACTTCTGACAGAATAAATTTATTTTTCACTGTCAATATAATGAGAATATGAGAACTTCTATACTGACTATCACATAATATTAAATATTATTGAAATATTTTGAGAAAGTAAAACAACCGGTATTGAAAATTTTATTCTGAAAGACATATACATTTTATAGGATGCAGAAACAAATTTTAATAGTTATTCATTCGAAACGTGTTTAAGTAAATTATTCAAAGGGTACGAAAAAAAAATTTGCCAATTATTCTTATGTAGCAACTATTAGTTCCACAAATGATGTCTATTTAATCTACGTTACATATGATATTTAAAGGCAAAATTTAAAAAACTGTGCATACAATAATTTTAAAAAAAAAAACACACAAAATTGAAATTATTTGTTTTGAAGAAGTTAAATTTAAAGACCTTAAATAATGAATTATTGAATATTTTATCATCTTGCTTGTTCTGATTTAATTTCCTATTACACTATTTTATACATTTTATGAAAGTAGTAATTCTTCTATATGTAAAGAAATATGTTTTATTGCTTTAAAAGTCTCATTTTTTTTCACATTTTGGGGAAAATGGACAGTAGCATCTACATGAAATTAATTTAATTAAAATATTTTTTTAATCATTTATCCAGTGTTTAATACACTTCTTCGAACCCCTGATTTCGAGTAATGGATCTCCCGTTTTCAGCTTAATTTTTTGAATTGTAGCAACCTATCAATATATTAAAAACATTTAGAATTAAGTACATTGTTATATAATTTCAACACCGTCTAAATATTTAGAAAAATGTATTGAAGCAGGAATTATTTGTTAAAATTAAAAGCTTATATTTTTTTAGTTGAGACAGAAAAATTCTTTTATTTTTCTTACAGAGTGCGACTGTGGTAGTGAAGGACATTGTGTTTTTGAAAATGGTTATAAAAAGTGTCAGTGCAACTCTGGGTTCTCTGATAACGAAGGAAAATGTGAAAGTAAGAGAAAATTAAATTTATTTCAACCTATGTAACTTACAAAGACTATGATTCTCACGAAGCAAACTATTAACTATCGATTATTAAACGCATTTTCAGTAAACTAATGCATTAATTCATCAGAAAAAAACATATTTACGGCAGAAAAGTTTTATTTATCATTTTGAATATTATGAGAACATGAGATCTTCTAATCTGACTATCAAAGAATATTCAATATCAATGAATTTTAGAGAAATAAATCGGTATTCTAGTTTTTATTCGTAAACCCATATATTTTATTGTATGCAGAAATAAATTTTAATAGTTATTCATTTGATACTGTTTAAGTAAATCATTCAAAGGGAACGTCAAATTATGTAAGGATTTTCTTCTATAAGTAAATTAATTTTATGTGAAAACTATTAGTTCCACAAATTCTAATACACGTTGATTTCAATATAATCTACGATACACATTATATTTATAGGCAAATCTATAAAAACTGTGCATATAACAATTTTAAATGGAATCCCACATACATTTGAAATTACTGTTACTGAATTGTTTTGAAAGAAGTTGCATTTAAAGACATAAAAGACATAAAAGATAAAATGTATAATATATTTCCTTTCTCGTACTTTTTATATTTTTTATAACACTATTTTATGCATTTCATTAATATTTTTTTCCTTATCAAATCTTCTATATGGAAAGAAATATGACAGATAGCTCTAAATATTCCAGTTTTGGTGAAAATAATAGCCAGTCTTTTACATGCGAATATTTAAAATAAAATTAATTTTTTAATGATTTATCCATTGATTTACACAGTAGTGGATTGTCAATTTTTAGCTGAAATTTTTGAAATGTAGTATCGTATCATGATATGAAAACAATTTAGATTAAAGGGTATTGTTGTAGAATTTCAACAGTGCTTGGTTATTTATAAAAATAAATTAAAAATATATTATTGGTTAAAATTAAAAGTTTATAATTTAGATCCAATAAAAAAATTCTTTTAATTTTGTTACAGAGTGTCGCTGTGGTGGCGATGGATGGTGTGTTTTTGACAATGGATTGAAAAAGTGTGAGTGCAACTCTGGGTTCTCTGATGACGAAGGAACCTGTAAAAGTAAGAGAAAATTAAAATTTAAAATTTATTTCAAACTACATATTTTAAATAGCTGTGAATATCGCAAAACAAACTAATTGATCATTAAATGGATTTTTAATTAATTAAAGTATTAATAAATAACAGAACATATTCATACCTGAATAGATTTTTTTTATCACTTTGAAGATGATGAGATTAAGTGATCTTCTATACTGAATATCATAGAATATTAAAAAATATTTTTTATTTATTTTCTTACAGGGTGTGACTGTGGTTGGGATGGACAATGTGTTTTCGAAAATAGTTTGAAAAAGTGTCAGTGCAACTCGGGGTTCTCTGATAATGGAGGAAAATGTGAAAGTAAGAGAAAATTAAATTTATTGCAATCTATGTAACTTTCAAAGCATATGATTCTCACGAAGCGAATTAATAGATCATTAAACTAATTTATATAAATTAATGTATTTAATTCATAAGCAAAACATATTGATGATAGAACAGGTAAAAAAAATTTAAATTACGCAATACTATTTTACGCATTTCATTAACATTTTTTTATTAATAATGCCTGTATATGAAAAAAAAAAAAAATATATTGCTTTAAAAATTCCAATTTTTACCCATTTTGTAGAAAAGGATAACCGGTCTCTAGATGCAAATATTTTCATTAAGGAATTTTTTTCAATAATATATCGATTGTTTAATATATGTTTTCGATCCCTCTTTTCAAGTAAGGGATCGTCAGTTTTTTCGTATCACGATATTAAAACAATTTTGATTGAAGGGAATTGTCATATAATTTCAACAGTGTTTGAAAATTTATAAAATTGTTTTTAAAGAAAATTATTTGTTAAAATTAAATTTTTTTTTAGTTGATATAGAAAATGTTTTAAAATTTTGTTACAGAGTGTGACTGTGGTAGCGATGGACAATGTGCTTTCAAAAATAGCTTGAAAAAGTGTGAATGTAATTCTGGGTTCTCTGATGAAAAAGGAACCTGTAGAAGTAAAGAGAATTTTAAATTTATTTCAACCTACATAACTTACAAAGAATATTATTTTCACGAAGCAAACTAATAGATATTTAAATACATATTTATTAAATTAATGTATTTAATTCATAAACAAGCATATTTAATTATAGAAATTTCATTTATCACATTGAATGTTATAAGAATACAACTATTTTAAGTTTTTTCGTAAAGACATACACACACTTTATCAGATATTCATTTGAAAAAGTTTAAGTAAATCATTCAAAGGGAAAGTCAATATAAATATGGTTTTTCTTCTATAAGTAAATTAATTTAATGCTAAAACTATTAGTTCCACAATTTTTAATACACTCTGAGTTCAATATAATCTACGCTACCTATGATATTTATAGGCAAAACAACAAAAACTGTGCATATAACAATTTGAAGGAAAATCCCACATAAATTTGAAATTACTTGTTTTGAGGAAGTTGCATTTAATGACGTAAATGATAAATTATTCAATATATTTTTTTATTTGTACTTATTTTTGTAACGCTATTTCATACATTGATAAAATGTATGAAATAGCATATTACATTTTTCTATTAATTTTCTATATGAAAAGGAATATGACATATTGCTCTAAATAGTCTCATTTTTTTTCCCCATTTTGGTGTAAATATTAAGCCGTCTTTAGATGCGAATATTTTCAATAAAATTAATTATTTAATGAACTATCCATTGATTTATATACGTCTTCGTACCCTCAATTCCAATAAAGGATCGCCAGTTTTTAGCTTAAATTTTTGAATTGACTACCGTATCATGATATTAAAACAATTTATATTTAAGGGTATTGTTATATAATTCAACAGGTTTTGAAAATTTATAAAAATAAATTATAGAAGAAATGATTGGTTAACAATGTTTATATATTAGTTCCCATAGAAAATTCTTTAAATTCTTTTACAGAGTGTGACTGTGGTAGCGATGGATGGTGTATTTTTGAAAATGGTTATAAAATGTGTCTGTGCAACTCTGGGTTCTCTGATAACGAAGGAACCTGTGAAAGTAAGAGAAAAATAAATAAATTTTTATTCTATATAAATCACAAAGAATATGATTTTCACGAAGTAAACTAATAGATTACTACAAAGAATTTTCAGTAAATTAGTGTATTAATTTATAAAAAAAATATATTACTGTGTCCAAAAGTACGACCAATTTTCAATTTAGAATTCCGAGGGCTAATAGAATTTCAATTTTTTTCTTTTATCGGTAGCTGGCACTGTCCTTGACAGCTGTGTGAAATTTGACGCCAAATTATTAGTTAGTGTTTGAGTTACGCTTGGATTTGTGATACGCTAAAACTGATTCCGGCGATTTTTAAAATGTCTGAATTAATTGAGCAAAGAACTTGCATTTAATTTTGTTTGCGGTAAAGTTTAGAATGTTGCAAAAAGCATTCGGTGAGCATTCCTGTATCAACAAGAATTATTTTCAAGTGGTATAAACAGTTCAAAGAAGGCACAGAACACGTTGAGGACGAAGAGCTCTCTGGCCATCAACCTCAACCGACGAAGCTGACATCCAAAAATTAAAGATTTGGTGCTTGCAAACCATCAGTTTCAATTAGAGACCTTGCTGATGATGTTGGAATTTCAAAAGGATCGGTCAATTCCATTTTGGGCCTCAAACGCGTCAAATCTCTATATGTACCAAAACACTGAATGCACCAGCTCATACTACCTTGATTCTTCGTGACTTTTTCGCCAAAAATGAAACCCATATCGATCCACAACCACAGTATTCACACTGTGCGACTTCTGGATGTTCTCTAAACTCAAAGACCCCTCCGGGGACACCGATTTAAATCGATTGAAGAGATTCAACGTGAATCGGCGAGGTGAATCCGAAAAAATTATGGTTAAAACCTTAATTCGAAGGCAAAAAATTAGAGTTTACTGAAACTTATTCCATATTTTTCAAAGTAGATTTTATATTTATAGCGAATTGTATAACATTAATAAATATTTCCCCTAAATATTTGTCGAAGATATAGATTATTTCTTTTATTATTATTGATTGTTTCTTATTTGTGAATGTGATTGCATTTTCCCTTTCTTTAAACAGAGTGTGATTGCGGAGAGAAGGGAATGTGTTCTTTTGAAAAGGGAATGAAAAGTTGCACGTGCGAATCAAAATATGCTCATAGAAATGGAGTTTGCGAAGGTAAGTAGTATTAATAATTTCTTTATGCACATTACTAACCAGATTATGAAATCTTTGTAAGGAATGCTAATATTAAACAAGTAATATAAAAAAAAACTTAATGTCAATTCCTACTATTTTTTTCACTCTGTTGCAGAAAGTCCTTCATAAATAATTTTCAATCATTTTTTTTAAAGTTTATCTGGCGCCATCTATTGGTAGATATATGCAACTTAAATCTAAAAAAAACTAAAATTAATGAATTAAATTTAATTACACAATTAATATTTGAAAAAACTGTATTAATATCAAGTGTCATTCACTACAAGTTTTAAAAAATGTATTTGAACTTGAGTGGATGAATAAAAAGTATTGTATTAACGATAGAAAATTTGAACAAGATATATATAGGGAGAGCTAATAGAAGGAATTGAAAAAAAATCATTTCAGTTTCAGGAAACAAATGAATATTTACCAATAACGAAAATATTAATGTAAAGAGAAGTAAAGAAGAAATTTAAATAATTCAGATTTGCAACACATTAAAAAATTTCACTGAAATTAAAAAAAAATGAATATTGATGCTTTATTATTTTCTTTAAATGTTAATATTGATTTTGAGTTCCATTTGTGATAATGCTTTTTGTAAATCATAATTGTTAAAACCTATAATGTTTTCTATGTAGAAAAATTAGAATTTATCTTTTTTTAAGTATGCTGCTACTTTGAATGAAATGGCCTTTTATAAATTTCAAATAGTAATTTAAATTTTTTTAATTTAGAATTAAAAACGTTATTTGATAAGTAAAAAAATGTTTTTCTTTCAGAAATGTTATCTTCATTACTTATCAGCTAGTATTTAAAACGGCTAGTTTGCAACGTTTCCTTCTAACGAATGCTAAAATCGCAAAATATTTCAAGAAATAATTGAATATTTATTGGGTTGGGAACTAAGTTATTGTGAATTTTAAATAAGAAGGAAAATTCGAAATTTTTGCTTTTTTCTGGCAAAATTCAGAAGTTTTATGAACATGGAATTATGACACCGCCTGAAAGATGGCAAAAGGACATCGACAGAAGCAGAGATAAGGATACATAATTGAATAAAGTTATATTTTTAAATATAACTTTATTCAATTATGTATTTTTAAATATAACTTTATTCAATTATGTATCATGTAATCAATTATGCGATGTATGTATTACTCAATCTTACTTGTCTTTCGTATGTATTACTCAATTATGTATCATTTATTCAATTATGTAACTTTATTAATTCTGTCGATGGCCTTTTGCCATCTTTCAGGCAGTGTCATAATTCCATGTTCATAAAACTTCTGAATTTTGCTAGAAAAACTGAATTAAATGCGATTTTACATCACCGGCGTCATTAAAAATTTTACTATATAAAGAATTCTAAATGGAACGAAATAAATGGAAATCTGGAGGTGCAAGGTCAAGGCTTTAGGGTGGCTGTGACAACACGTCCTAATTTCGTTCCAATTATTTTTGGCGAGTGATCAAAGATGTGCGGGGCTTTGCATTATCGTGCTGGAAAGCAACTCTCTTTTGATGGGTCAATTCTGGCTGCTTTGCCTTAACTGTATTGCTCAGTTTGGCGAGTTATTGAACGCAGACGTTTGAATTAATTATTGAAGTTCAAAGTGTGGAATTCCTTTATAATCCAACAAAATTGACATCATAATTTTTTTTTTTTATGAATCTCAGCTTTTGGTGTCGTCTGGGCTGGTTCATCTTGCATCACCCACGATCATTTCCAATTAACGTTGTTATAACTATCATTGGAGTTATCAGTTTTTCGTCGCAAGTTATCAGTTGTTTCAGAAATGGGTAAATTTCGTTGCGTTTCAAAGCTAATCGCAGACGTTAATACGTTGGCGTCAAATGAATTTCCTTAAGCTGATGAGGGATCCATAAATCGAGTTTCTTGGCATAGCCAAGCTGCTTTAATTTTTAAATACATGTATGCGGTACATCTAGCTCCTCTGCTCACGTGTTGTGGTATGACGATCGGAATATATAATGACCTTGATATGGGTCTCATCCACTTCAATTGGACGGCCGGATCATTGCGCATTTTTCAGTGAAAAAATCATCAAAATGAAATTTGGCAAACCAATTTCGACAGGTTTCATTTCCATATACAGTACATAACTTCTTTTGTGCTTGCGATGCGTTCTTGCCTTTTCGGAAATAACACAATAAAATAAGTCTGAAATGAGCATCTTGTTATAAAAAAGGAAACAAATTTATTAATCGATACTACTTTTTTTTCTTCTAAATTAAAGGCCAAAGTCCAAACAGCAAGAAAACAATATAGATTAGGTGCTTTGAACATGTTGACAAAACAAAAAAGAATGTGCTAAGAACATGTAATGACAAAGTCCACAATCATTTAGTTGTCAACCCAATAGAAGTAAAGAAAAAGTGATGTAATTCGAAATGAGAAAGCCAACAATAATTGAAATTTGTAAAAAATTAGAAGAAATTTCTCTGAAATAAGAAAAATATTGATGGTATATAGTTTTGGTAAATGATAATATCCATATAGAGTTTACATGTAATAACGATTTTGATTTCAACTGCTGTTTACTAATCTATATTGTTCTAGAACTTCATCATTTAAAAAAATTTAAATTTCATCTTTTTGTACTACATGCAGTCCTTTTATAAACAAAAAATATTTTTATGTAAAAAATTCTTAATTTTAAATTTTACCTCATAAATCGGGAAGAGAATTTCCCTCAAGAAATGTTATTTTAATAAAAATAATAAAAAAATACATTTTACTAGATTATAAGAACGATTTTAAAATTTAACCTTCAAAATATTATATTTAATAAAGAACATTGATTGCTATCATTTTACCTTTTAATAAAATGGTTGTAATATAATATTAAAAAGGAACATATTCCAAATTGCTGTGGTACGAAGTCCAACATAGCCAGAGAGGTTTAGTTTTACGTGATTGAAATCCTTTACCAATATAACTACAATTAAATTACACAGATAATAAACATGATTTAAAAACTAAACCTGGTGTGATAGCTTTCATTTCATAACAAAAAATCTGGTCATTGGTCCAACAACAATCCAATTATTGGTCTTATAATTTTCGCCTCATTAATATTTACTATGTGGGTATATTATTTTCGCTCTGGAGCTCATTAATAGTTTACTATGTGGTATATATTTTCGGAATCCACTTTATTAATATTTACTATGTGGTATATATTTTAGCCTCTTATCCTAAGTTTACTACCTCTGGGTATATATTTTCGCCTCATTAATATTTCTATGTGGTATATATTTTTCAAACACTCAAAAAAATATTTACTATGTGGTATATATTTTCGCCTCACCCAAGATTTACTATGGTATTTAGTATGTGTCTTCGTATAAGTTTTTGAAATAAAAAATTATATTATCTTGTAACAGGTTTAGTTTTATTAAACAAAACAGACATTTGCCAATCATCATTTTAAAAGTGATTATCTCAAGACCAAACCATTAGAGTAAATAGAAATGTATCACATATTATTACAATAAATTAATTTCGGCTTATAAGGCATTGAATAATATGTAGACATTTCATTCAAATACATTTGCTTAAAATATCGATTGTTTAATAGATATAAACTATAATTATTGTTTTTAAAACAGAATGTGATTGTGGAATGAGAGGAACGTGTTCTTTTGAAAATGGTGAGAAAAAATGTAATTGCAGTTCAAAATATGCTGTTAAAGATGGTGTATGCCAAGGTAGGATGTATTAGTAAATATTTTTATACACATTATTATCCTGAATACTAAATTGAAATTCCTGAAATCCTCGCCTATAAATTATTTATATCAAATTATATTTAATTAATGTACCTAAGTTCAAACACATTTTTCTTTCAAAAAACATGAATATTTAAGAGTTACGAATGATATACAATAAAGCGAAATGGAACAAACCAAAATAATTGATATTTACAATTAGTGTAAGGAGAAATTGCATTGAAAGTAAATAATAGAATTAAAGATGAAGTATCAAATTATGTTTAATTAATTATATCCTGTACTGGATTTTATTTATAACAATAAAAACATTTCGAAGATTAACCTGTTATTCCCTTTTTTTGTATTGAATTACTATTATATTTTTGAATTGATATTATATATTATCTTTGGATTCTGCTTCTTATTCAAGTACACATCCACTTGATTTACAATCATACCATGGCAGAATGAAATATGAAAATATTAAATGACGCTAATATTAGTCAACATTAAATAAGTAGGAGCTCTATTAAAATATGTCTGATTATATATACACGGGATTATCAAAATGATGGAAACACCATAGATTTATAAAGAATCCTTTTATTAGTATGGTGTAGAACAGACTTTGCCATGTAATACAGCTTGAATTCGCCCAGGATTAGATTCATAAAAGTGCTGAATAGTGTTTAGAGGAATATTGTACCATTCTTCATGGAGATTTTGTGAAAGTTCTGAGAGAGATGCCGGTGGAGGATATCGATTCTGTATTAAACGCTCTAAAAACACCATAACGGTTCAATGGCATTGAGGTCGGGTGACTGCGAGCCAAGGCAGATGTTTAACTTCATTCTCGTGGCCATCAAACCATGATTGGACAAGTCCCGCTGCTTGGGAGGGGTGCATTATCATCCTGGAAAATTCCATCCCCTGCTGGAAACAAAAGTTTGCATCATAGGATGGACCTGGTCAGCTAAAACTTCTCTATACTTCTCCCCAGTGATCCTTCCTTTCAGGGTTACTATTGGTCCAGTAGAAAATCACGACACAGCTGGCCATATCATGACAGATTCACCTCCATGCTTGACAGTTTAAAGGAGACAATCATAATTATACGCTGCAGGTGTCCTCCAAACGTACACCCATCCTGTTGTAGGGAGAAAGGGGGTAAAAGACGATTCGTCGAACCATATTACTTTTCTTTCACTTATCAATCGACCAGGTTTTGTGAGTGTGACTACCAGTGGCTTGGGAATTGCTGCTCTGGCGTAAATGTCTCCGGTTTATGAAGGTGCCTTCTAACTGTAATGATTGTTACTGGAGAATCCAGATGCTGATTGAGCTCTGCGGTCACTTTGCTGCAGTTGTTTGCTTTTAAGACATCACAATCCGCTTCAATACCCATCGGTCCCTTTCACTGAGCTTCTCTTCCCGTCTACTCTTTTGCTTTGTCCAGTATGCCTTTGCCACACTGTGTGTATGCTGTCATGAGCTTTAGACACCGTACCTCTAGAAACGCCTAGAAGTTGGGATGTTTCGGTTGCGCTTGCTCCAGCTAGACGGGCTCTGCCAATTTGGCCTCTTTGAAAATCTGAAAGTTCCATTTGAAGAGTTTGAAATAAATAAAGACTTACAGAACTCTCGTAAAACTACCACATACTACCAGAATATATACATTTATATTTAAAAAAAACTATAGCTATTATTATATTTTTTAATGCTTACGAAGCGAGTTAAAAAATATCACTTTTATTCACAGGTGTTTATATTATTTTGATAACTACCTGTATATATATATGTAAAAGTAGGTTTATTCAATTTCTTAAAGTAGTCCCATTATCTTTGCATTTTACATGTGATTTTTATTTCGAAAAATTTTTTAGCAAATGTTTTTCTGAAAATTGCATTTGTCCTTTATTTTTAAACGCTCTAATAACTTCCCTATATCCTTTGACAGAATGCAACTGCGGTGTGGGATCTAAAAGTTGCAGTTTTGAAGGGTACCAGAAGCGTTGTTCTTGTATTGATGGATATGCTTTGCAAGAGGGAAGTGTATAAATGAAATGAGTTGATGTCATTAAAGGAACCAGATGATTAAAAGTATGTTTATTTATTCATCTGTCACCTCGACATAAGCAATTATGCGACACTTTCCTTAAAAAATTAAGAAAATTAAGTAAATTAATTTTTATTTACTAATTTTAATGAAAATTTAGTTTTATTATAGCCAAATATCAATATCACGCTTTATATGTATATATATATATATAATATAGGGTGATTAAAATTAAAGCCCCATTTCAAAATGTTGTAAAAAAAGAATCACTAAAGAACGGAGAAACAGTACGGCATCAAAAAGTGTATTAATAGATGGTTCTGTAAGCGGCATAAAGAAAGTGAATTAGGGTACCAGTGATATTTTAATCGAAATTACAACGTATTTGTCATGAGTTGCATATTAAACCAAACTGTATTGTTCAAACTGCTTGGTTGTTTCCTTTTTTGACGCAAAAAATGACTTCCAAGTCATTGAACAGTTGCGACACCGTGAGTGGAAAGCCCATCCACCATGGCAACGTCATAGCATATTGGATTTGAAATATCGATGGAATTTTTTTTTTTTAATACCATACCGTTTCCCCTTCATCAAGTATCTTCAGATCATATTTGAACTCATTGTGAGGAGTGTTTCTTTTTTTTTTTTACAGCATTCTTTATAGCAGCAAGGGGGACTTTTAATTATAATCGCCCTGTATATATATGTATATAAACTAAGCGTCAAGTATTTTAAATTTCTCTCGGTCGTTATCTGCTAATTTAACATAACTTAAAATTTATAGTCTTAGATTTCTTTCTAATTTTCTATCTCACTTCTATCTCAGTTTCTATCTGTTTTTCTGTTTTAATCTTTTAGTCTAATATTATATTTATAATATTTAAAATAATTTATTTAAATTTAAAAAAAAAATATTGCAAGTAACAGTAAAGTGCTGTGAATATAACATAAATTAAGAAATTTTTAAATTATCTAAAACACTTATTGTTTTTAAATAAATACTTTTAGTTATATCACGATTTTTATTTAAATATAATAGAATATAAAGAATTTCATAGTTTTGTTTCATTGATTTTATTTTCAACCCAATTTTAATTTGGTTTTAAAATGACCATATTCCGCTTTGAAAAACAATATTTGTTTCTTTTAAAATATTTGTAAAAGAAAAATAAATGAACTTCATGCTACTTGCATTTCAGAAATACACTTTTGTGAACCCAACCCATGCGTATATGGCCATTGTGTGGTAAAAGGAGAAGATTTTGAATGCATTTGTGACAATCCTTTTACCGGAAGATACTGCGAAATAAGTGAGATACATTTTTATTATTTTCTAACAATTTCTATTTTATTTTGTTTTTTTTGTGCATTTCAATGAACTTTTCTAAAAAGTTGCAATTCGAAATTTACACGAATTCTTAATGATTCGATTCGTTCTCGAGTTCCCAGAGTTCTCGATTCGCAACCAGAGTTAACATGCAGCTAACATGTAAAAGGCATCAATTTCGTATCCACTGGCAGGGTCCATTGTAACCATTGTTTTTATAAAGGAAGAAACATAGCGATTAAGACATCACGTGTAAGCGTCTGGCTCACTGTGGGAGTTTTTCAGGTTTTCTCTTATTTAACACGAAATTAGGTCCAGGTCTTCAATGTCCGTCAGTAGGCTGTTAATGGTATACATAAGTGAAATACGAAGTTACCAATGAACGACAACAGCAAAAAAAATAATTCTTATAAAACTTAACCAGAGAGACCTACAAAACTCTTTATTGGAAAAACTAGTGCAAAGCTTCGTAAAAATAAGTGAGATATAAATTTTGTAAATGCAGTAATAATTTATTTGCTAACCGATTTGTTTTTCCTGTAATAAAACATGCAGATATTTGGCAAAAATTCGGTAGATGTAGGTGAAAATTCGTTGCCTACTTCTGTTGTAGTTACTGCTTTTAAAAATGAGACGATTCGGATGGCAATTATGATAATTTGGGTTTGTTTGTCGCTCTACAGTCATTTTTTGAACTCTCTGGCCTAATTAGATCGAGATCTACAGTCTAATGGGACTCCGAACCACACACAAACATCCATGCCGTCGTTAGTATTCGAACTTGAAGCCTGTGGTACCAAAGGTCAGAGAGCGCAAGCCAATTGGTCATCAGGCCACAGGAGACTATGATAGATTAACACTCATACATTCGCTTTCACACTGAGAAAATGAGAATCGGGCTACTTGTTGGGATTTTTCATAATTCTCCCATATGAAGATCAAATGCATGGTAGTTACTTCTAGAAACATCACCCGTTATACTTAAGAGAGGCTTGTTCATGACATACATTAACAAAAAAAGATCTTCGATTCTAAAAAAAACCTATCTTATATTCCTTTTAATAACTCGCCTCATTTTAAGGTGTCAAATTTATTATATGATTTCGAAGGAAAATGTATTTAATAAATTCTATTACAAGTATATTTTCAAAGATTTATGATTTATTACTTTAATTTACATATACTAGCAATATATTTAACTATTAGTTATTGATAATAAGGCCTGATGGACGAGTGACTAGATTTGTAGAGCTTGGTGTCATGAATACCTGTAATTCACTTTAAATCGTAGGTCCCTCTAATATGACTGTAGAGTGACAAATTAGGGGGCTGGGGGTAAGGCTAACAAACCTATTCTTTAAAACAACAAAATCACAATCTTTCGTAACCTGGCAGAAGGCCTTGGCCCACTATGGGCTATTGAGCCAAATATGAGGATAGTAATGAATTAATATTATTGATTGATTTTATCTTTACTACGTTTTGACAGGGTGCGCAGTAGATCTACCTCCCCGTGGTGCACCTGGTAACACTTTTTAGTGGCTAAAAGATCTGCAACCTGGCATTATTGTTAGATTAATGAACCCTGTTTCAGCATGTCTTGTTATATTATTTTGTTGTTGTTGTATATTTTTTCTTTTCTTTTCTTTTTTTTTTTTTGCTGTAACTGTTCATAACCTGCCAATGGAGACAAAAAAAAAAAACGTTTTGACAGGGAATACTTTTCTTAGACGTATGGAAAATTAATTGAATTCATAGAAATTCTGAACAAATTTTTAATTTGAAGATATTTTCATGTATGTTTATATATTTTTTATTGGTGATAGTTGAATGTTTTTTAATGACTTTAATACTTATAGCTGTATTTTAAAATTTGATTGAAGAAGTATTTGCATTATTGCTTTCACTTCTTTTCTGAGACGGAGACCATATTTTTTTTGTTATTAATAATTGATTTAAAATCAGGTTAAAAATAAATTTAGCAATTTGTATAGAAAAACAATTTTATAAATGGAAAAGCGACTTAAAAAATTAAAAATAAATGTTAATTTTTACATTGTTGAATGGGCCCCTAGTTTTGAAAGCTTCGATTCCATAGTCAGATATTATAATGTTTTTCATTTTAAGGCTAATCAACACCATTTGTTAATAAGGCTTCATTTTTACTTATAAAGTACATTTTTAAATATAAAGCATATAGTTACATAATATGCTTACAACATTTATATGCATGATATGCTAATATTCGCTTAAAAATTCGTGAAATATTCTTCTCAATTAAATTTAAATTGTATTTTATTATATTCTTCTTGATTTTTTTGTAGCAAACAAGAATCTATGTTGCAATTATATATTATTTTTAGTAGTCAGTTATTAACAGAAGCCTCGGATATTTACAAAAGGACCAGGTAGATATATGCAGAAATTTCGATCTGCCTTAGCAGGTACTAAAATACCAGACAGTAGAGAAACTTTTTAATATGGTTGACAATTTAATTTGAATTTGGTTGTCAGCCATACATTGAATTTGTTGATTAACTAACATTTTATATCACATAAATTAAATTGTCACTCATATTAAAAAGTTTCTCTACTGTCTGGTATTTTAGTACCTGCTAAGGCAGATCGAAGTTTCTGCATATATCTGCCTGATCCTTTTGTAAATATCAGAGGCTTCTGTTAATAACTGACTACCAAAAATAATATATAAATTGCAACATTGATTCTTGTTTGCTACAAAAAAATCAAGAAGAATATAATAAAAATACAATTTAAATTTAATTGGCAAGAATATTTCAAGAATTTTTAAGCGAATTGTTAGCATATCATGCAAAAAAAAATTTATATTAAATTCGTGCAGTTAACTTGAACGGTTTTTTAAATTCATGAATTTTTGGATTAATGTCTTTTAGTCCTTCCATAGTATTGAATAATGATTCGAAATTAGTGGCATGAAAACTAGATTTGTTGTGTCACTTTATAAAAGGCTGTCCAAAAATAGTTTGCTACAAAACAAAATCCAAAAACAACCATTTACGTTCTTCTCCATAAACTAGAGTACATTTGAACTTAGGTCCTTAAAAATATTAAATCTAAAGAAATAAAGTCCAATTGTATAATTCCTCTTCCAATTTTCTTTATTTTTTGTCAATAAATAATTTGATTATTTCAATGTTATCTAAATCTTAACACTAAATAATCATGAATGTGCAAAACATTGTGATCTTGAATAACCAGGTTTTATAATCAATAATTTTTTCCCAGAATTTCATTGTTTTCTGTTTATTGATAGCCCTCCACTAATATTTAGAAGGATTTTCTTTCAGTTATTGTGGGATATTTTTATGCTTCATATCATAATGCCCTTTGGAAGTTTCTGATACCATTTATCAGAACACGCTTAAAGCTCTTGGCGAAAATATTAATCAGAAAATAGGTTGATAAAGTTTGATACATTTGGTACTTAATTTTTTATATTTATATGATAAGACAATTTATTGTGCTTATCTTGACCCTTGAGAAATATCTGCTAATAGAGTGAAGACAAAAACATGATAATAAATATCCAAACAAAGACTTGGCGTTGGATTTCATTTATGAATATGCATTGTATTAATATCAATTTATCTAACAACGATATTTTCATGTTTTGCATTTGCTTTCTTTAGAAGACGCATTAATTCCCATGTTTCATTAAAATTTTTAAGATATACACCACAGTACATGTACACAGAACAACCAAAATATTAAAATAAAATTATTTGTCTAATAGGTATAGATTTTTCTTTGAAAAAAAAGAACCCTAAAATGAGACTGATGCTTTCAACTACATGTAGATTGTTCGTTATGTAGAATATTATGAATGTATCAGAAGTTGGTCCAGATTTTTGTAACACTAATAGCTATTAATTGGATAAACCTATTCATTTTTTTCTAATCATTTATCCAAACATTTTTTAATCATTTATATAAATATTTTTTTAATTCTAATTTTGTGATTTCATGTTTTGCATTTGATTTCTTTAGAAGACACATTTCCCACGTTTCATTAAAATTTTTAAGATATACGCCTCAGTACATGTACACAGAACAACAAAACTATTAAAATAAAATTATTTGTCTAATAGGTGTAGGTTTTCCTTTGACAGATAAAGAACCCTAAAAGGACACTCATGCCTTCAACAAGATGCTGTAGATTGCTCGTTGTGTAGAATGTAATGAATGCATCAGAAGTTGGTCTAGATTTTGTAACACTAATAGTTATTAATTGGATAAACCTATTCATTTATTTCTAATTATTTATCCAAACATTTTTCTCCTTGATTTTTCTGAATTCTAATTTTATGACTTTTTATTATTTTTTAATAAAACATGCAAAAATGAAACACTAATATTTACTCGTAATAAAACCAAGCCACAGCAGTAATATTTCCTAATTTGTAGTAAATTCGAAACATTCTATAAAATATTTTCTTATGGATGTTCCCTATTTCATACTGCTTATTTATCTGAACATTTCCAATGAAGTGCTTCACATTGAAATCTGAAATTAATTTGATTGTTATGCTTTTACAATATTATCAAAATATTTTAGGCACCTGCATTCAAACAAAATGCTTTGGTGGAAAATGTAAAGTTCATGGAGATAAGGAGGAGTGCATTTGCCCTGTAGGACATCAACTCAAAAATGGTACATGTGAAAGTGAGTAAAACATTTTCCTTTGTAAACTTCCTTTTAAAAATTTAGAAACAACAGTAACCGAAATAAATTAATTCATTTTATTGGTTGAATAAGCGTGTTCTCTCTTTTACGAACAGATTTCGAAGCAATCGAAGATCTTGGAAAATAAGACAGTCTTTTGTAGCTAATATCGCAAGTTTTGTTTTTAATACTGTGATATTGAAGTTCATCCAGTTTATACCTTAATATGATTGTAGAGCGTAGGGCTGACACCCTTAGCCAGTAAAAAGAAAACATCTCCTGTTTCGGAATCTGCCAGTGGGCAGACGAACATGGTCCAACATGGATTATAGTGCCGTGGAGTTAGTCAGTTAGTTATTGAAGTTCATGGAACATGCAAATGGATGAAGTCTTCTTGATTACTACTGTGATTCAACAATTTGGTAATGAATACAATGAGCCAACAGTTTGTTAATGAATGCTATGAAGCAACAATTTGTTAATGAGTTGAGAAAACATTGAAAATAAATAAATTACTTCAAAAATTTTTTTTTAATTTAAATCTTCAAAATTAATGGTTCAGAATAGTCTGATAATTAATCCATGAGATTTCTAAACTAGGATTAGTTCAATCCTTTAACTTGCCAAATGAGTAAAAAGAAAGTTTTTGTGTTTTTTCTAGAGACAGATATGCAAAATATGTTGACCGGAAAGTCCTTCTAAGTGTTATACCTCATCACACCACACATAGCAATGTGTCCAGAGCTTACTGTTTATTGTGTGCCCTTTATAAAATATTGTGAATGGTTCGGGCGAAATTGTTATCTAGTAGTCAAAACATCTTAAAAAGAAAGGAGAGAAAACAAATCAAAAGAAACCTTTCAAGAGGATTAAAGAGTCTGTGCCATTTTTTTTATTCCTTAAAAGCAACGAAAAAAAGATTCCATGCGACAGACATTACATTATTAATGTATACCCTATGGAAGCTTCAGCTTCAGCATAGTTTTCTTATTTTTGAATCGACCTCTCAAGGCCCTCAAGGCCCTTTTGGACCCCTCAAGGCCTTTCTCTTTTAGATGCCTATAGGAGTCACATCTCCGGGTTGACCCAGTGGTCTTTGCCTTCATTTTTTTGTCGTCTCCTCAATTTCTTTTTCTCGTCTAGACCACAGATCTCATTATTATTGTATCAAATCGTAATGATTCGTTATCTTCAGGCCTTTGTATTTTTGTTTTTGAGTTTCCCCAGATCTCATTGTTTTCTATGACGTTTCGCGACATTATTTTTTGTTTAACGGATTATATTTTATTAGATTAGCATTGTTTGTATCCTTTCATTAGGTTTGCTTCAGATGCGTTCTTTTCAGTAAAGAGGACCCTGAAGATTGCGTACAATCGGAATTACTGCTGCTGTTGAAAAACATCTTTTTTGGCCTTCACCTTTGGTCCGGATTCGGATGTATCAATCGACTGGTAATTCCGGGCCTTTGAATCTGAAGTTGATTCGGATTCAAGTTAGGGATCACTTCTTGGGCATCTCGATAAAATTTGAGACCGTTTCAAGGAGTTGTTATGACTATGTAGGCCCTGACCAGCATTGAAGCAGGAATTTGCTTTCTTGTTGTGCTGCATTGTGGTTGATGCGATCTGAGGCGTGAACATGACTTCTCTCTCATCTCTTCTTCTTCTCTCTCTCAAAACTTCATGGCTTTGTGAAGGCTTAATTTCACCAAATTTAAACATTTTACAGTATTTATTCTCTTGATCCCAGTTTAGATGAATAATCAGAAGCGAAACTTGGGGATCAAAATTTATACATTTTTGATTATATGAATTGCTAGCCATATCGCCATTTAAAATTTTGAAAGGTCTACAAACTACCGGTATATTTCTAAAAATATAAGAAGGAATCCAGAATCATACAAAAATTGAATTCTGGCTATTTATTGATAGAAACAACCGCATCTTCTCAAACAAGAGCATTTCTATGTGCATATCACTTTTTCATTTTCAAAATAACTATTGTACCTCACAAATATTTAAATTATTGCTTCGGTTTCATTTTTTGGAAACAGATTTTTAGTTAAACGTACACCGAAATGTTTGAGGAATTTAGACCGCAAAGTGTATCAGTTGTCAATATAATTTTGTGTCAGAACTTATCAAAATAAAGGATATAAAATTAATATTAGGTCAAAGACGAAAAACCCGTAGACAATGGGAAAAAGCTACATTTCACAAATATTATCATTTTAAATATTGACATTTTGACTATATATATCCTTTTATGAAAAATTATGCAAATTGATAAAATTAACAACATACAGCGTATACGAGATGAATGCATTGTGGGAGGCAAGGATTTCTGGCCATTAACTCTTTGCAGTGCTACCGCAATCGAAACGATTGCATAAATGTTTTCCAGATTTTCATAGAGGATAGAATATTTATCTGCTAAATTTCACTTAAAAAGACTTTAAAGAAGATTGGAAAGCTGTATGGAAAACAGCATAATACTTGTCATGGTCCCTTTGGCATTTGGTTAAGAAATGTCTGCGTCAATAGATAAACAAAAGAGACAATGCTTTCGTCACATGCATTTTATAGGAATATATAGTGATTAATATAAAAAAAGCAAAACATAAAACCGAAATAAATATTTTTATATCTTGTTTCTAATTAAGAATATCCAAAGAAGCCTGGTAGATGAGGAATTGGGTTTATCGAAGATGGAGAGCCGAATTTGAAATTTGGCAAACGAAGCTAAAAGGAAAACTACCATGTTTATGCTGGGAATAGGAGCGACAAATCCTTAATCCATAAAATTCTTTCTTTGGGCTAAGGAAGAAGGGTGAAATCCTCTTTGATTCAAAGTAATCCCCTACGGACACAATGCCCTTTGCCAACTTTTTTTCCAATCCTCAATGCATGCTAAAAAGTCATCTGAAGAGATGGCTTCAAAACGCGCAGCGATTCATGTTGAATCTCTTCAATCGACTGAAGAGGTGTCCCCGGAGGGTACTTTGAGTTTAGGGAATAGCCAGAAGTCGCACGGTGCTAAATCAGGTGAGTACGGTGGTTGTGGAGCGATATGGGTTTCATTTTTGGCGAAAAAGTCACGAAGAAAATCAATGCGGTGTGAGCTGGCGCATTCAGTGTTTCCGGTACCAATCGAGATTTGGCGCGTTTGAGGCTCAAAATGGAATTGACCGATCCTTTTGAAATTCCAACATCATCGGCAAAGGTAATTGTAAATCGACGGTTTGCAAGCACCAAATATTTAATTTTTTGGATGTGAGCTTCGTCGGTTGAGGTTGATGGTCGACCAGAGGGCTCGTCGTCATCAACGCGTCCTCTGCCTTTTTGAACTGTTTATACCACTTCTAAACATTTCTTTCCGATATGGGAATGCTCACCGAATGCCTTCTGCGGCATTCTATACGTTTCTGCAAACAAAATTTAACGGAAGTTCTTTCTCAATTAATTCAGGCATTTAAAAAGTCGCCGGAATCAGTTTTAGCGTCTCACATAGCCAAGCTTAACTCAAACACTAATGAATATTTTGACGTCAAATTTCCCCCATATGTCAAGAACAGCAACCAAAAAAAAAAAGAAAAAAAAAATGAAATTCCATAAGCCCTGGGAATTTTAAATTGTTCTTACTGTTTGGACACAATAGTATGCATACTGTAGCGGGAAAATTCCAGCGTGATATTTACATGTATAGTACGGTCCATTTATTAATCGAAATCTAACAATTATATATGTTTTTATCAATAGATGAGCTTTTAATAATGTCAAAACTTCAATTAATTTCTTGTAGCTAACGATCTCTGTAAACCTTTTGCTTTTCTTTTTAGAAACCTACTGCGTAGAGAAAAAATGTTATGATGGAACATGTGTGATTCAGAATGGTACCGAAACGTGCATTTGCCCAGAGGGTTATGTCTCGGATGGAAATGATTGCAGAAAAGGTAATGTCACATCAGTAATAAAAAATCTATTAATGGTTCAGATATATGTATTAGGATTGTATTGGAAGTATAAATCATTTATTGAGGTTTTTTTTATTTCCATAGAACAGCACAAGAACAAGTAAACGCAAAATGAAATATCAAAGTGAAAATTCAATCACTATAGAAATTATCAAATTGAAAATAGGGTCACCGAGTAGCTGCAACTCAGAAGAGTAACAATTTATTATTGTGAATGAATTTTTTTAAATACCAATATATTTTAATTTATTTGAATGACATTGGGGATTGACTGTGTCATTAGAATCAAAATAAATGTACGAATACTATGTTATTGATGTTTTTTATTTTTATAGAGTATGACTCATAATGATTTTCAGAAGTGTAGGGGGAAACTAATCGTATGCTTGAAAATATGCAAGTTATGAAAGAAATTAAGTTATTCATTACCCAATGATTATTATTTATTAAATTTTAAATGTGTTTCTGCACATATTATATTTCTCGTGATTATAACGATACAGTTCTATTTATATTAAAATGTGCATATTTATCTTAAAAATCCATTTATGGTTCCAGTATATACATCAAGAGTCTATTAAAAAGAATTGTTCAGTTATTGAGGTTTTTATTTTTACAGAGTGTGACCCATAATGAGTTTCAAAAGCTTAGGAGTGAAACTAATCGTATACTTGAAAATATGCGAAAAATCAAGGCGTATCTATTATCCAACTATTATTTTTTATTACATTTTAAACGTGTTTTTACACCTATTATATTTGTCTTGATTCTAATGGCACAGTCATATTTATCTTATCTAATGGCACAGTCATATTTATCTTGATTCTAATGGCACAGTCATATTTATCTTGTTTCCAATGACACAGTCATATTTATCTTGATTCTAATGACACAGTCAATCGCCAATGTCATCCAAATAAATTAAAATATATCGGTATTTTTAATTAATTTTTAAATCGGTAAAATTGTTTCACTTCTGAGTAGTTCTATCCGAATGGCTTTATTTTCAGTTTAGAAAAAAAAGAAACGCATATTTTAATTCTTTCTATAGTGATTGGATATTTACTTTGATATTTCATTTTGTGTTTATTTGTCCTTCATCACAAGATTCTTATTTTTTACTCATCAATAACTATCCTGCCTCAATAGCAGAAAAAAATTTAATAAGGATACATATAAAAGTGAAATAATAACAATTACTTTAACAATTCATAATTTTTTGCGTCTTTTTTCGTAGTGAAGTGTTCACACAGAAGCTGCATCGGTGGAACATGCAGAGTTTTGAGAGGCAATGTGGAGGATTGCGTCTGTCCTCTTGGACATGTTCTGATTGATGATACATGCACAGGTAATGCAAATATCGAGTAAATTAATATTTTAATATGCATAATATATTTGATTTTGATATTATGTAATGTTACAAAACCTAAATTTTCTTTAATGTTATGCTTATAAATGAATTTTAAAATTTAGAAAAGTTCTGAATGAAATTATGTTTATATAATATAATAATTGGATCAATGCTTTTAAATTACTTTTTATTTATTTACTTTAAAGAATTTTTACAGATTTGAAGATTTTGTTTCAAGTGAATGAAGTTTCCAATTTTTCATTTAATATATTTTGCATTTGCATCTTAAACAGTATATGGCAAATTCTTGAAACTTTGCATATTTACACTCATGTCCATAAATTAAGGATAATTCAGAATCACACAGAAATTGAACTCTAAAATAAAATTTTCACCTGTAGAATTATCACACACATCTTGAAGAAGAATATGCAAATTACAGGAAACCACCAGATGGCGCGGATAGTACGTCACAATGACGAGAGTGTAAGAGAGGGGTATATAAGGAATGGTGGCAAAGAAGTAAAATTGTTCACAAGCGCTTTAAAAGCCTTTCTGTGCAATAACCGCATAGTTATGGCACAAAGGAAGCATTTGGATGATTTTTTACGTGGTAGAATTATCGGACGACTGGAATGTGGACGTACCCAGCTGGAAGTATCCGAGGAACTTGGAATCGCCCAGAGTGTCATCTCCAGGCTTTGGCAATGATTCCAAGATGATGGTAATGGGAGTAGATGTTACAGCACAGGTCGCCCCGAGTTACAACGCCGAATGAGGACCGGTATTTAGCAGTTACTGCCAAAAGAAACAGACGATGCACAGCATCAGACCTGTCTCGTCAGCTCTCTTCAGCTACCGGTACGACAGTTTCAAGGCAGACCGTGTACAGACGCTTAGGGCACATTGGTCTATATGCTCATAGGCCTGTCAGATGTGTTCCACTTACCGCAACTCACTGTCGCCTGCGATTAACCTGGAGTAGAGAGCATGCATTGTGGACATCGCAACAGTGGTCTGGTGTGATGTTTTCCGACGAGTTCAGGTTTAGTTTGCAGTCTGATTCTCGCCGGACTTTCATATGGAGAGCGCCAGGTACCCGTTACCACCAAGAGAACACCATTGAACGACACCGTTACGTTGGTGCTGGAGGGCTCGTTTGGGGAGGAATTATTCTTGGTTCCAGAACTGACCTGCATGTTCAGAGTGTAACGATGACAGGCCACATCTATCGGGATGTCATACTGGAACAACTTGCACGTTTGTTTCGGGGCGCCATGGGTGCTGAATTTCTGTTTATGGATGACAACGCCCGTCCCCACCGTGCAAACATTGTAGACGAATGCCTTCAATTGGAGGATGTCACCCGTATGGATTGACCAGTATACTCGCCGGACTTGAATCTAATAGAGCATGTGTGGGATATGCTTGGCCGACGAATTGCAGCCCGTCAACCCCCTCCCACCTATCAACCGGAACTTGGAGGGCATTGCTTGATGAATGTTGTAATATTCCCCAAGATCAGATTGTTAATTTGATACTCAGCATGCCTAGGCGTTGTAAGGCCTGTATTGCATCGTCCGGGAGACATACTCCATATTAATCATCATACTAACCATGTTATACTGTTTTTTTGTAAATGGGTTCTTTTTGAAATATGCTTCAGGGAGTAAAAATCGCAATTTTTATTAATTATGTCAAACATATAGCATCTTTTGCTCTTTACTTTTTGTTTAATAAATAGACTTTACAAATAAGTCAAATTTGTTTTGCTTCTGTCTCTTTCTTTGCCTGAACTTCATTATCCTTAATTTATGGACATGAGGGTTGTAGAGCTGAAGAAGCCGGTGAACTCTTTTCATAGGGTTAAAGAAATCTTGTATCGAAATATCAAAACTACTTAAAAACAAAAAGGTTTCTACATAGAATATCATCAAAGTATGTATATACAACAGTGCTATCATCTTCGAAATGTAATTTCAGAATAATAAATCGCATAGTAATCAGAAATAAAAATATTTCGTTAACTGTCCAATAATGGAAATAAAAACAAATTTTAACCATTATTAATTTAGAAATTGAACTATAATTGAAAACGTAAATAACTTCATCAATTATAGGCAATTACTCTATAAAAACTCATTTTATATTTTCAGTCTGATGGAAATAACAGTTTAATTTTGAGCATAATTCGAACTTTATTGTCAAAATATCTTATTCTACATTATGCTACATTTAATCTAGCGTTTTTAAAACATGATATAAAATATTTCTAAAAAAAGAAATACAAAAATACAATTCAAATAGCCAATGTTCTGACTAAATAGAAAGCATCTTTTCTTACATTTTGAATAATGTAGCAGATTCAACCTACTAAATTCATTCCTTTACTGGCGAATAAATATAGATCGACATATTACACATCTTTGATCATTTATTATCTCATATGTAAAATATCAACTAATGTAAAATATTCAAATTCAATATTTTTGCGGTTAAGAAAAACTTCAATTACACTTTCCACAACATTTGATGCTTTACATGAATTGTAAAAATTATATTTAAGAAGAAAACCTAATTATTTTTAATAAACAATCAGTGCTTGTTTTAAATATTATATAGTGTGAAATATTTTCGATCAATTATTGTTTTGATAAAATTATTTATATTAGTTATAAAAGAAAATATTCAAGCATTTAAAAGTTTTTTTGTTGAAGTAATTCTTAATTTCGTATAACAAGATATTTTAATATAAAATACATTATATATTGAATATTATGTAAACCATTAATAATATTTTTTTTATCATGAAAAAATATTTTCCAAATGATTCACTATTTTAGATTTGAGCCTTATATGCTTAAAATAAGTAGTAGAGTTGTTGTTGTATGGCTCAAAAAATACACAGTCCAGTCACATTAATGGGACCTCCTGTCAAAAGCCAGAACAACCACCTTTGGCAGAGCGGACCGCTGCGAAACGTGCAGGAAGAGAGTCAATTAGGTTTCTGAAGGTGTTCACTGGGATGTTGAGCCATGCCGACTCCAGTGCCGTGGCCAGCTGCGCTAGATTACGCGGTTGAGGATCCATGGAGCGAACAACCCGATCGAGGTGGTTCCACAGATTCTGATTGGGTTTAAATCCGGTGAGTTTGCTGGCCAGGGGAGTACAGTAAACTCATACTGGTGCTCTTCGAATCACATACACTGCGAGCTGTATGACTCGCATTGTCCTGCTGGTAGATGCCAACAGTTGCACGTCTATTCGCCCGAACGCATCTCCGTAGCTTTCGCTCGCCTATAGCCCGATGAAGCCCGTGGTGCAGCACATGTGCCACGCCACTGATTTTGGATAGTGTCCTTTTGCCATGCACGGTATACTTTTACTACGGAGTCACGCGAACAATTCACAAAATTAGCGTTTCCGAAATGATTCCACCCTTGGCCCGAAAGCCAATAATCATTCCCTACGTTTCTGCATTACGTCAACGATTGAAATGCTTTCCGATCCTTAGGACATCCTTTATATACACTCCACTGTAATGTGCTGCCACCTGCTTTTTGTGATTGGCTATTTCATGTTGACGTCGAAAGTAGGTGGTCGTCACATTACTGTGACTGGACTGTGTATTACATTTATACCAGAATAAAAATACAACGTTTCTAAAAAAAAATTATGAATTTTTTTTATTATTATCAATATTTTGTAGTGGGAAACTGTACGCCTAGAACGTGCTATGGTGGCCAATGCAAGAACATAGAAGGCCGCTTGGTATGTGTTTGTCCTGAAGGGTTCCATTTGGAAGGTGTAGGATGCATAGGTTAGTGTAAATATTTTTCAATGATACATTTTTAAATTTATATTTACATAATAAATGTTAGAATAATTTAAATTTGAATAAAAATATACCATGTAAACGTTTATTATTTTACAACTATCTAACTTTAAAACAAATCACACCAGATATGGGCAATAGCATAATACTGAGAAGGAATAGCTTACCCATAACAAGCTCTAAATTGTACTTAATAAGCATGTCAGTAAATCGTATATTTTTAATTTGTGAAGTGCCTTTTTTCAATTCCTTCTACTAGGTCACACACTCCCTATATATATCTTGCTCAAATTTTCAATCGTTCATAAAATACTTTTTTTTCATCCACTCAAGTTCAAATACATTTTTTTTAACTTGTAATATATTAGTTCAAATTAACGCAAATATTAGTTCAGTAATTAAATTTAATTAATTAATTTTAGTTTTTTTAGATTTAAGTTACATATATCTACCAATACATGGCGCTAGATAAACTTAAAAAATGAATGAAAAATTATTTGTAAAGGACTTTTCTGCAATAGAGTGGAAAAAAAGTAGCAATTGACTTAAAATTTTTTTATATTACTTGTTTTATTGTTAGTTGTAGGGATTTGTGTTCCAATTATGTATGCCACAAACAGCCTACAGGTCGATGATA
Source organism: Caerostris extrusa (assembly GCA_021605095.1). NCBI lineage: Eukaryota > Metazoa > Arthropoda > Arachnida > Araneae > Araneidae > Caerostris > Caerostris extrusa. Next base: position 101,907 of record BPLR01006495.1, read on the forward strand.
ATTGGAAATCAGTACATTGTACATTTTGTACAATATATTCCATTATAAAATTACCTTGAAAATATTTAAAAATTTGTGTTTAATAAAAATAAAATTCGTTGACGTAGTATATAGACAACTGGTATATAAATATTTTTTGTTGTTGCAGAAACTATCTGTAAAGAACAAAATTGCTTTGGAGGATATTGTAAAGTTGTGAATGATGTAGAAATTTGCAAATGCAGGGATGGTCATGTACTCAAAAACGACCAGTGTCAAAGTAAAAATTTCTTTTTCTATTTCTCGTTTTCATGAAGGATTTCGATACTTCAAGTTCTTAATTTTACAATTTTAATTCTTATTGTTCAAACTATTGAAAAAAATTATAATATAATATAATAATAAAAATAATTAATGGCTTATAATCCAATTCATGATTGTTACTCACGTGGATATTTAAATATTTTTATAAGATTAGGAGCATTTTTTTTTTATTCTAGTAATTCTTATTTTTGTTACTTTATTATTTTAAAACACTTTTTTTAAGTAATGGAATCTGGTAAATACCTATTATGACTAATTTAAAGTTTTAAATAATAGTTTTTTTTATATAATTATTTAAATGTACGAGATAATTATCATGAAGTGTCAATTAACTCATTTTCATGATATGTCAATAAAAGTCACAATTGTAGCACCGATAACATTGCTATTTAAGGAAATATAATTCTGCCTTAATTGGCCATGCTAACAAAATTTTTACAGAAATGTTATGAGAATGCTGAAATGCATGGATGTTTGATGGTGCCATGGATGTTTGTAGTGGTTCGGAATCCACTTTAAGCATTAGGTCCATGTCTCATATGACAGTAGAGCGTTGGGAATGGGGCTAACAACCCTACCTCGTAAAAAAATAGCGTCAGGAGCTAAGTCAGACTTGCTAAATTTTTCTAGGTTTTGTTGGAAATTAAATGATTTATTATTATTGAAGTCCAAATGAACAAATGTTAGCAATCAAACATGTTAGCAAAACGGTTAGCAAACACGTTAACATGTTAGCGAAACGGATTCATAACGTTAACTGGATGAATTATTTATATGGATCTTTCGATAATTTATTAGAACATCGAACATTATTTACCAATTAGATAAATCATGGTTTCTAATTTTTAAGGTATATTATACAATTTAACTAGGTTTGAAACGTAATATTGAGAAAACAAATATATAAAAACAATATATTTTATATTTATAACAAATAAAAAAACAATGTTGTTCGAAACTTAAAACATTGTTTATTTTGCAGTCAGAAATATCATAGGAAACATGAAATTCGGTAAATATTTGTGGGACTCGGGTCTGAATGGCCGAGTGTCTAGCTCTCTTTGAGCTCGGCGCCACAAGTTTTGGATTCGAGTCCATGCCGTAAGAAAGATGTTTGTCGTGATTCGGAATCTTCTTTAAGCTTTAGGTGCCTGTCTCCTATGACCGTAGAGTGTTGCTGACCCTTTGGTTCCACAGGCATGGATGTTTGTGAAGGGTTCAGAATCCACATTAAATTGCAGGTTCCGGTCTGTTGAGCCTAAAGTGTGCACAAAATGACCGTTGAGTGACAAACTAAATCGTCGAACGTTGGGAATAGGGTGACAACCCTATCTCGTAAAAAAATTAGGGTCATGGAGGCAAGTCAGACTTCTATCTACGGGGGCTCCATTACAACAGAAGCTGCCACCATTCCATTCAACCATAGGCCACACGGGTTCGTGAACTTGGTCTAGATGTCTACCAAGTGGATAAGAAACAACAACAATAATTCGTGATACACAGGGAGTAAACAATAATAACAAAAAAATCTCCCTTATAAAGGGATATGATCTCTTTAACTGAATTGTTGTTTGATCCTGTCTTTCTAAACTCAACACCATATTTTCAATAGTTGTTGAGATAGGAACGCTTTTTCTTTAGTGGGAATTTGTTTTGGTTGCTAAATGTTTTCTGTTGAATACAATAATGCCGAAAGGCATCTTATAAACTATCCCACATCACATTTTTTTTTTTTGTTCGAGAATTTGGTTATTTGAACATTTTTGCCGTGAAAACTAGGTTTCCTGTAAAGCATTCAGAAGAATTTAGTTGTGTTTAGTTGAATTTAGAAACGGAAGAATTTAGTTACAACTGATTTTTAAAAAAACAAAATTATTTTATTGTTAAGAAATCTGTTATTACATTTTTCTCAAAATTTGATTTTCTCAAAAAGCTAAAACACCGTCAACACAACATTATGAAATAACATTGTTGGCTCACAAATTGTAATTTACTGGCTATTCTACGATGTATCTTACAATATTTTATGATGTAAAATAAAAATAAATAAAAAAATAAAAATCAAGATATTTTGTGAAATTTTAAGTGCCCGTTATAAAGGCCATCGGCAGTGAGATACTACAGGAGATGAACATTATTACTTTAATACAGGAACTACTTTAATTGTAAGGAATGTTAAAAAATTTTGTGAAATATCATTTAAATGGAAAATAACACAGTTATTCATATTTTTTTTTCATACGTACATATTTCGCTTCGATTTAAATGTCATTTCATTGTCTCTTAAAAATATATATATATATATTGAATATAACATAACTGAAGTTTACTCCAGTAACCATTTAACAAAATTTCACTTGTGCTTATTAGAAATATGAAATTTCTAGAAAAATATTACCTGTATGGGAAAAAAATATTATATTTTATATTAATTTACCAAACAAAGAGGAGAAAATGCAAAAATAGTTGATAAAAAATTGGTCTGGACTTAGCTGCATAACAGGTGGGCTGAAATGTTCCTAGGCTGACACATAGATGGTGCTACTAGTATTAAATCCATATAATTTTTAGTTAGACCTAACCGTCAAAAGACACAGCTGTTGCACTATTAGTATGTGAGTTATAGCATTTTTAGTGAAGCAACTTTTGTTTGTTTGAAACAAATGGATAAAAAGGAATTTCATGTGTTAATAAAGCATTGCTTTTTGGCGAAAAAAATATATTGAAGCCAAGGCTTGGCTTGATAAACATTATTCGGACTTTGCACCAGGAAAATCAACCGTAGAGAAGGGGTTTGCTAAATTTAAACGAGGCGAAATGAGCACCGAGGACGATGCACGCAGTGGACGCCCCAAAGAGGCTGTTACCGACAAAAACATCAAAAAGTCCACGAAGTAATTTCTGATAACCGTAAAGTGAAGTTGACTGAGATAGCTGAGACCCGAAAGATATCAAAGGAACATGTTGGACATATCGTGAATGAATATTTGGATATGCGAAAGCTCTGTTCAAAGTGGGTGCCGCGCAGAGCTCACAATCGACCCAAAACAACAACGAATGGATGATTCTAAGCAGTGTTTGGAGCTGTTCAGTCGTAATAAACCCGAATTTTTGCGTCGATTTGGGATAATGGATGAAACATGGCTCCATCATTTCACACCGGTGTCCAATCGATAGTCAGCCGAGTGGACTGCACGTGATGAACACTAAAAATGCTATAACTTCATTAAAAATGCTATAACTCACATACTAATAGTGCAACAGCTGTCAAATTTATACTCGTGTTTTTTGAAGGTTAGGCTAACTAAAAATCATACGGATTTAATACTAGTAGCGCCATCTATGTGTCAGCCTACGAAACTTTCAGCCCACCTGTAACATAAATTTGATTACTGAGCTTCGTTAGTATTCAAGTTATAGTCAGGTTATTTGAATTTTCAATTAATTTATCTAAACAGCACAAATTATTGGGGATAATTTCTGTGATGTTTTTTAAAAAAATTGTTTTATTCTTCTTCTCAGAAATGAGATGCGTGGAGAAAAACTGCTTTGGTGGAAAATGTGACATTGTGGAAGGAGAAGAAGTCTGTTCTTGCCCTGTCGGATTTCAAGTGCAAGGCGATGTTTGCAGAGGTATGGTATTCTGAATATCCCCGAAGATTCTAATGGAATTTCGAAATTAAAATTTTAGGAAGTTGTTTCTATTTTGAATTCTATTTTGAAATTCTATTTTGAATCCTATCCTATCCAATCCTATTTATTAGATACGTCCAAACTGAATTTTTAGGGATTGCATATATGTTCTGAGAGTTATTACAGAGTTTTATTCTATTCCTTCTATCAGCTCACACTCTCCCTATATATATCTTGTTCAAATTTTCAATCGTTCATAAAATACTTTTTATTTATCCACTCAAGTTCAGATACATTTTTTTTTTTTTGAAATTGTAGTGAATGACACTGGATGTTAATACAGTTTTTTCAAATATTAATTCATTAATTAAAATTAAATAATTATTTTTAGTTTTCTTTATATTTAAGTTGCATATATCTACCAATAGAGGGCGCCAGATAAACTTAAAAAAAGGAATGAAAATTATTTATAAAGGACTTTCTGAAATATAGTGAAAAAAAAAGTAGGAATTGACTTTAAATTTTTGTTTTTATATTACTTGTTTTGATAATATAGCAGTCTCCAGACGGTCTAGTTAGCGAACACATTATAAACAGATTTGACAGAATATTACCAGAAAATCATGCATCTCAAACGTGTTTTGGCTAGAGTCGGTTTAAAAAAATACATTAAATACTAATTATAAAATACAAATGTGAATAAATATTATAAAGACCTAAATCATCATTTTAGCATAATTGTTTTTACATTTTATTAATTAAAAAGCACAAAATAAATATTTTTGTAATATTAATGAATATAACTTTTGTTATTAAATATTTTTTGTTTATTTTTTATAATTATCTGTGTGAGCCCCATGAAATTTGCAAAAAATTGCGGGGAAAAATAAATAGGAACACAAGTTATAAGTTATTTCTTACAAAATGATTATTCTCCTCTCTCACCACAAGAAACTTTCAATTCCAAAAATTTTATTTAAAATAAACAATAATTTGTCACGTGTATTTAATTATTGGGGATTTAAATTTATATGAATTATGCCTTGTCAAAAACTAATGTTTTGTCGATATCAAAATATATGTCTTGTATTTCATTTTAAATTTTCTAGATTTCAGAAATCAATTTTCTCAAAAATATTTTATAAAGATAAATTATGTTTATGAAAGTCAATTCAACTATAACTAATCACTGTTTATTCAAGCTATGTTAACGAAATAAAATATGATTACTCATATTGAATTAAAAGTCTTAAATCACTTTAGTTGCTTAATTTGTTTTCTTCTGCGTCAGTGTATGGATATTACGAATATGGTGGGTGGAAAGCAGACATGATCGAAAATTCTAAAGTAAAATTTTACTATAAAAATTACTATAAGTTTGTAAATTGCAATTAAAATTAGTATGCATTTTTTATGATTTCAAAAACACATCCAATAAAATAACAATGGGTTCAAGTGAAAACAAAATTTAAGATCTGAATATTATGGTTTTAAAAGTTATACAAAATACAGTCATACACAGATTAATATTTTTTTTTTCTATGAATAAAAATAGCATTCCTGAATGGTTAAATAGTATTACTAGAGCATTTCTTTTTAGTGATAATTACTGAATTATTCTGTTAAAAATTTTCTGATAAATTGTTTTTGGTTATTTAAAAGATTTGCAAGAAAAATTTTAATTTCTTTTTATTTTCAAAATTTCTAATCGTTTTAGGGATAGAATTTAAATTATATTTATTTAACTACAAAACTTATGGATTATGTTACTTTTTTTTTTTTGCAGAAATTTAAGAACATTTTCAGAACAGACAGAAGTCATGCCAAAAGAAAACTCACGATTTCTATGAATTTTATGATTTTACAAATTAAGTAATTTCTTGTTGTAATGCTTATAGAATCTATTTCTGCATGGATAATATTTCATTTGTAATAAAACTATTTAGAAAAGTAAAATATTTTATAAAATCTATTTATGTATTGCTATTTATTGTCATTAAAGTTTTAAAAAAGTGATATTTGAAATAAATTTTCGAAATGAAGACCACTGTTTATCATTGAAAATTATGATTTGTCCAATTAAAATTTTATTATTGTAATTTATTGTCTGTAACTGTCGTGAAATCCACAGTCATAAATTTTGGTGGTAAAAAAGCCACTTTGATAAAGTACATAATGGCGTATAATCCATCGTTGTGTCAATAGAAGCTCTGTGTTGAAAGTACAGATCTTAAACTTTCAAACCTCTGAGTTTTGATAGCAAAATATATTTGAAAAGATTACAAATTACACATTAAAGATCGTGAAAGTTGTACAAAATATAAGTGCAGGAATGAATATGATGAAAAAGCATTTATCAGGTATATTCTATTGTGTTACAAATAAACAAAAGGCTTCAAACAAAAGGAATCCTTTTAAAACTATACAAAACTTCTAATTTTGAATTATTCCATTCTAAATAGATCACATTTTAAAATGTTCAGACAATTTGGCAGACAGGACCTGTCTTACAACAATGAAAGTAATTAGTATTAAGGAAAAGCAATCAATACGAAAATGTCATCAATTATCAGCGGGAGAAAACCGAACCGAACGAGACACCGAATAAACCGCACAGAAAAATTTAGATTTATTTTATAATTCAGGGTTAATAATCAAAAGATTTCGGTGCTTCGAAAAAGAATAACAGAATAATAGTTATACGAAGCTTCTAGTTAATAAATTGTTAGACTTTAATTTTTATCCTAATCATATTATACAGGGTGGTTATAATTAAAGTGGCCCTACTCAGATTCCTCCAGAACCCATTTCACATAACGGATTTTTATGAAACTTGATATATACTTAATATGGATCATCTAGAAGATTTCTGCAATAGAAAAACATAGTTCAAAATTTGACCACCAGGGGAAATTTTTAAAATATCCTTATGCAAATTAGTCAAACGTATAAAGATATTTACAGTCAGAGCCAGAAAATCATTCTGAGTGCCTTTGTCATCGTTTAATCATCTTTCTTTAATCATCGATCTTTCTTCTGTCGTTACAGAAAAAGATCGAGCTTTACTGGTCAAACTGTTTTATCAGAACTGCAGCAATAGCTTAGCTGCACTGCGTGGGTCTTGCTTTACAAGAACGGCAATGTTTGCAGACCGCTGTATTCATGGAAGATGGAGAAACTCCTCACATTGGGCGCCAAGTCAAAGAACTGCTTCATGCTAACTTTGGCAAGAATCGTGTAATAGCCAGAGCTTTTCTGGTTGCCTGGCTTCCTCGTTCCCCCGACTTAAATCCCTGGATTTCTGGTTGTGGGGATTCCTAAAAGATCTTGTTTATGGAAGAGGAATTAGGACTTTACCTGAGTTGAAACCAGCGTTACACGCCATGTTACTGAAATTCCCCGAGAGTTTTTCTTCGCTCTATCATTGAGCACTCTATAATGCGCTTTCGACACGTTTATCACGTTGAGCATATTCTGTACATGAATAAATTTTAATGGTTGTGACAAATTTTTGTCCTTCTTTAGGCGCCACAATCCCCCTGGTGGTCAAAATTTGAACTATTTTTTATTGCAGAAATCTTTTCCATGTGGTTCGTATACCATATATACCAAGTTTTATCAAAATCCGCTAGGTAGAATGGGTTCTAGAAGGGAATAAATAGGGGACAATAAATAGGATGACTTTAATTATCACCACCTTGTAAGTCTCTATAACCTAGTCATATTGTAAGTCTCTTTATGACTAGTCAGGTGATATTTATACAATTTCATTTAAGTTAAAAGTTGTAAATAAAATTCAATGTTAAATTATTTAAAGGAGCAAGGAATTACTAAAAAAGGCATCGTTAATAACTCATTCAATAATAATTTTCATTCTAATAACTCATTCAATGTAGTAACTATTGAATAGTAGTAGTAGTAGTTCTCGACTTCTTATATAGCATTACATTAAAAATTCTCTATCATAATCGAGCATATCATTTATAGTCCTTGTTTTTATACAATACTTAATACAATATTTCTATTCAGGGGGCGTGAATGGCCGAGTGGCTAGCGCTCTGGCGTTCGATACCACAGGTTACGGGTTCGAATCCCGGCGGTGACAGGGATGTTTGTAGTGGTTCGGAATCCCTTTTAAACCGTAGGTCCTGGCCTAATAGGATCGTAGAGCTTTGCGGGGGAATTGTTACTCCGCGTCCGTGGCTTATCTTCAAGTTACACGCGCCCCCTGGGTAATGCAAAGTGAGTAACGTCTGTGCAGCGCTTGCCTTAAGGCAGCCAAGACCAAACTATCTAAGTGTTTGCCAGCTGCATTAGGGAAAAAATATATATATTTCTGTTCAGCTAAAAATATTCGAAATATATTCGTTCAAAATTTTATTAACTGATTAATTCAGACCATGCCAGAAATAGCTTTGTTTCCTTTGATTATAATTTTTTAAATTTTTTAGTTATACTTATCTTAAAAGGCATAAATTTATGGCGAAATGATAAAAACGAGTCATGGAAAAAACAAACACTTTAATTTTAATCAGCAGCGAACGTTAATAGACAAATGATAGAAGTAGTAGTAGGTTTCTTAGAAACTGATAATGGTATCGAAATATATCGACCTAATATATTCGAAAAAAAAAAAAAGAAAGCGCGTCGGTGTATGTAATTGGTAAAGATGAATTATAACAATTTTAATGAGAATTTTTATTGTTGTTAAGTATAAACTATACGTAAAGTTAATGTCTGGTATTTCTATCACTAACTGTAATTTTTCTAATGCCGGAAACTTTTATCTAAGTTATTGACCACTAAAGCGGTCTACGGTTGACCGCTCTTCGTCTTCAACCTAAAAAAAAAAAAAAATTGAAATTCTATAATCTCCGGTAATTTTAAATTGTAAATTGATCTTACTTTTGGACACATTAGTAAAAGACGTGCTTTTCACTGCTCTCCCTGTGAACTTATTTTGACTACTTATGCTTGCCCGTGTCGTGTTGCTATCTAGTAATTTAATTATTTATACTATTAACTCTAATCACGAATCTAAAGCAAAACAAATCTGACACTATTAGGAATACTATTGCGTTGTGTTCATTGATATTAAACCCAGGAAATAAAAATTTTAACTAAACGACAATCTACATGGTGTTGTGTGCAATGTCAGCAGGAATTAATAATCAGGAAAATTACAATCATAAACATTCCATTTATTATAATAAAATTAGGTATAGCAAATGAATTAACTTTGATTAAATGCAAACCAGGGGCCCCACCAGTATCATACAATTGCATATACACACAATACACTTAACACAATGCATTAGATTAAACAGAAAATAAATCAGATCATGTATATTATCTATCACACATAACTAGCACAAGCAATTTAAATAAAAAAAAGGACGACACTCTAAATTCTATCTATTGAGCTCATACACAATAAAAAGAAGGAGAAATGTACGCTGAACTCGCACTGAGTTTTAATTCACTTTAGAGTTAATCACTAACAGTCTCTGAATGTTGAATACTTTCAAAATATAATGTGCAAAGGAAAAGAAAAAATATTATAAAGAAAAATCAAACATTCAAATGAGTACTCATCTCTTTTAGTTCATCGTTGGCACGTTGAGTATCTCGCCTGCACAAACCTCGACTGTAACAGCAAATCTCAATATTATCAACATCAATTTCGACAAAAATATATTGTGCCTTTCCTTATTAAGCATAATTTCTGTCGCACTTTTGCTACTGGGATGTATCAATCCCCGATCAGGTCGGATTGTCTTCAAGCAGAATTCATCACCACGACGCAGCAGCTAACTTTTTAGTTTTCAATTACTATATCTCCATCGTTCTGTCTCAGTCAAAAGCCCCGATCTCCCATCCACCACCGCTTATAAGCACGAGCTCTGACCGCGTCATAGCTAACGTCATTCCAGGCCTCGATTGGTCGAGATCCAGGTCCCATCCGGGGTGAACGGAGCCTGAGGCCACAATCCGCACTTCATGGGGTCAGCCATCTTCTACCCTGACCACGCCGGAAGTCAAACAACAACCTCCCAACCAAGAACTGAGTCTGTAGGTCTGTAGTTGTCCGCAATTTAAAACACTTTTCTTTCTTTTTCTTTTCCTTTTTCCTTTTTTTTTATTATTATTATTCAGGATTTGAAAATAATTCACACATTATTAAAAAAGTTGCAACTTAGTGAATATTGAAAAACAATGACAAAATAAAGAAAAGACATAAATTGCAACAAAATTTATAAACACATAATGCATAAATTTAAAATTACACATTTCCCATCAGTTTCCTAATTACGTCTCATTCATTGAGTGGGTGGAGGGCAACTCCACGAAACCAGTACGTACTAATTCCCGGCTCTCTTTGATTGTACCTCTATATTGGTGTTTCATCGTGCCTTCATTAGATTTTTGTGTTAATTTATTACTCAATCTCTCCTCACGGCTCTCCCGATTGTGAAACGTCTGTTTTTGGATAAATTTCTACGACATATTGATGAAAATTCAAGCTTATTCAAAATTATAGGCTTCTTCAACCTATAGTTTTTTGGAAGACTACAATCCTGAAATGATCAGCATGTCGAGTGATAATTTCCCTGTTCACCAATACTGCATCAACTTACATTATCATTATGATAATCTTCTTGCTCCTTCCCTAACCCCGTCTTCCTGAAATAGGAATTCATATAGGTAACACAATAAGAAGAATTAAGACTGAAATTGGAGGAAAAGCAGTGGAAATTTTTGTAAGACTCATCTCTAAACCCACTACTTATACGTCTTCACAGAAAAGAAAATGGATTCAACTAAAAAGAAAAAGCTCTCTCGCACAAAACAAAAGGCTGCCCAAGCGAGTCAAAGAGGACCAGGTCATGAGGGAAACTTCCACAAAATTCGCCTGCCTCTATCCTGAGGAGAACTTGGATCCTTTACCTGTAGTACTCGAGCCCACTACTTCTAAAGGTTCTACTTCTGACTGGCGGACAACTTCAACTCGAAACACCGGAAATTAAAGAAAATCAAATTGGAACAAATTTCCGAATCTTGGAATCTTCTGCTTCTCCGACAAACCCAGACCATGTACTTGGAGATCTGGATGCCTGGACCCCTCGTTCCCGACTTAAATTCTTGTGATTTCTGGTTGGGGATTCCTAAAAGATCTTGTTTATGGAAGAGGAAATTAGGACTTTACCTGAGTTAAAATACAGCGTTACGCCATGTTGCTGAAATTCCTCTAGAGTTTCTTTGCTCTATCATTGAACACTCTATAATGCGCTCCATGTCCCAATTCCTGGAATTTTAGTTTATTCTTTTTTACATTAGCATGGTAGCAGTTTATGTAGTACATCTCATTTGATTTGGAGTTATGTGAGCAAAGTCTTGAAGAACAAAAAGCGCAGTAAGGACTTTTATTTGGGTATAGAAATTATGTATGCCTAACAGTTGTAACATCTTCGTGTTTTGTAAGAGTCTCTGATATTGCGTATACGCCAATTAATAACAAATCTGCTTCTTTTATCTGTTTTTAAAGCCGCTGAAGAAGTTTCCCTATACAATGATTGAAATCTTGTTTCCTTCCTTTAATCTTTGAGGAAATATTGCAATGGATAATTTAACTGCAGGTGAGTATCTCCGGGATGTCCATAGAGCTGATTATTTTACATTTCTATAGTAAATTCCCAATAAGATTTAATGGCCTTGGGAAATATACCGTTAGACGTCGGTTACGTGGTGAAGCCAAGTGGTGACCAAGATCGCTGGTATAGATCTACTGAATGGTACTTCTGGAAACATCCGATATATAATGACTCTCTAGATCTAAGGAGCAGTAGAACTAGTAGAGATTAGGACGTGAACTGAGATAAATCAGAACTTGAGCAGAACTCAAGAGAGATCAGAATTTATGTGTAGAACAATGAGAGATTAGAGCTCCGGCAGACGTGCAGAATTCAGTATAATTGTTGATAGTCTTATGATAGTTGTTTTACTTTGTAAAATTATATAGTATATAATGTGCATTAAAAGTCATGCAAAACGAGCAGCCTGTTCTTTTATTTTTAAAATCCTCTAGACATCACGACACTTTACACCACTACGCCTACTTTTAAGCACACACAAACACATACGCATATATATAAACATATGTAAAATAAACAAAGAGAACTTTTACATTTCAGATATATAATAGGATTTGAGTCAAAATATATGCTTTGTGAAAATTAATGTAAATATATGCTTTGTAAAATTAATGTCTTCGTACATTAATGAAAATTAATGTACGAAGCGAAATAGGAAACTTTATATTGGTAAAATTACGATATGTAGTTAAATTGCCGTCCTCCTATATTAAACAAAATTATTGATGAAAACTTAAAATCTTGCAAAAATTATCTGAAATGAAAGATTATCTTATTACCGAATTACTTTTCGTTTTTAATTATTTTTTACTTTTGTACCGAACTCTTCGGTACATGATTTTATATCAGATCTAAAACATATTCCATGTCTGACTGTATAAAATATCATTCAAAAAGATGTTTGATCTATTGAAATAGATGATCGTTTTACAACTGATTTCAAGCAAATTGGTTTCGTTATCAGTACGAATACATTGCGTTTCACTCTGTGATTACATCTCACAACAATTTGAGAGCCGATGGTTTATGGATTAGTGAAAATTAAACTATCTATAGCATGCATTCTCTGATTTAAAACGTTTGCAAGTATTTTTCATTTAAATTCTTTTATTATAATTAGTGAAAACAAATCCACTAAATGTCAAATATTTTTTTAAATTTCTTAGAAAATAAATCCATAAATTTGCTTAGTTGGAGCATATATACTCTACTTTCATTCGTTACAAGTATATATACATCACGAGCAATGCTCCTTCATCTTTCAATGGACAATCAAGATAGAAGCTAACGGCTGTTGCGCCGCCACGAAGCTTCACCAAAACTCAAATCATCATCATCTACATTACATCCTGATACATTCATGGAAATATTAATATCTTAAGATATTTTTGTTTATTCAATACTATATTATGTTAAACACAATACCACAAAGAAATGTTATTACTAATAAGTATAGTGCAATTGTAGTAGAAGTGTCGTCGTTTGTTTAAGCAACTAGGTCTGGGTGCGGTCAAATGGAGACTGGCATCCAAGAACACATTTGTTTTGACGCTCACAAGTACCACAATTACAGACACATACTACACATTATAATTCTCCCTTAACACATCTAATTATACATTTGTTGGATGATTTCCACTTCTAGTTCTTGGAATGAGATCTCGTAACTAACGACAACGCCTGTTTTTGCTGTTCATCCTCTCGGTGAGACTCAGTGTCCACTGACGATTTCTTTTGAACGTCGCAAGGAGGCGCTCTTGCAGGGCGTAGAAGCAAACACGGTTGCGTATGTGGAGCCACAGTAACAATATGCAATTATATAGTTGTATTTTAATTAAGACAAAAAGAAGTTATTTTTATCAAAATCAATTTTATCAATATCAATTATTTTATGCAACAGTTTTTTTGCCAGCTGCATTAGAACAAAAAAAAAAATATTTAATGTATAAATTAAAAATAATTTAAATTGAATTCTGGTACAAATATTTCTGTATAGGCTAAAAAATGCCATTCCTGGTGACATAATTTATTTTGAACAAAACGCATTTCTAAAACGATTTGGAGATTTGCTTTTCAAACCAGATGGCGTCAGTAATTTAAATGTGGGATAAGCATGTTTGCTTATCCCACATTTGAAGGCTCACTACAGACGCCATCTGGTTTTGAAAAGCAAATCTGGAAACTAAGTTTTGTTTCCGTCAGTATGTCACCAGGCTCAACTGCTCACAAAATATTTACCATAAAAACTGAAGGCCAGAGTATTTACATTGCACCATTAAATATTTTTTTTTTGTTCTAATGCGGCAATAAAATTTGTTGCACTAAAGCCCGATAATGATAAATTGATTTTGATAAAATAACTTTGGCTCTTGAGATACGCCTACTGAGCCGTATTATTACTGTGGCTCCATGCAGCCGTGTTTCAGCTACACGCCCTACCAAGCCCTTGCGAGTTCAAAAGAAATCGTCAGTGAACACGAGTCTCTCACCCGGAAGGGCGAACAGCAAGCGACTTGACTCCACGAGATCTCATTCAGAGGCAAGTGGAATCATCAACAAATGTATGGTTAGATGTGTTAAGGAGCCACTGTGTGTGAGCATGTATTGTGGCAAAGAGGCGTCAAAAGCTGAAATGCCGATCCCGATACACCCAGACCTGGGCCAAACGACGACGCCTACAATTACACTATACGTAGTAATAACATTTCTTTGTGTGTGGGTAACACTTCAACTAGTATTAATTAAAATATCTTAAGATATTAATATTTCCATGGCTCTGTCGGATAATGTAGATGATGATGACGGTTTGAGTAGCTTCGTGGCATGGCAACTCTTTGGAATTTGAAAAGAATGAGGTATTAGCACAAACCTGTACCTTGACAACTAAGCAGGGCACTATGGATTTATTTTCTAAATTTAAAAAATATTTGACGCTAATGTATTTTCATAATTATAATAAAAGAATTTAAATAGAGAAAATACTTGCAAACGTTTTTAAGCAGAGAGAGATGCATGCTATAGGCTGCTGAGCCTGCTAATCCCTCAAGCCATCGGCTCTCAAGCGGATGTGGCACTCTGGGGGTGGCGCAGTGTATTTCGTGCTGATGGCAAGCCATTTGCTTGAAATCAGTTGGCAAACGTCATGGCACAGATCAAGCATCTTTTGAATGATGGCTGCTCTGATCGAACGCATGAAACTATGTTTTAGATCTGATATAAAAAAATCATGTACCGAAAAGTTCGTACAAAAGTAAAAATGGTAAAAACGAAGTATTCGTAATAGATAATCTTTCATTTCGAACCAATTTTAGATTACAAGTTTTCATCAATGAACGACAGTATAGGAGGACGGCAATTGCATATCATATTTACCAATATAAGTTTCCTGACTACTTTCGTACGATAATTTTCGTGTGTGCAGAAGGCATTATTTTACAAAGCCCACATTAATTTTCACAAAGCATATATTTGACTCAAAATCTAATGTAAAAGTTCTTTCTTGTTTACATATGTTTATATATATAATGCGTATTTGTGTGTGTAGGCGTAGTAATGTAAAAATGTCGTGGATTTAAATAAAAGAACGAACTGCTCATTACTACATGACAATACACATTATATACTATAATTTTACAAAGAGAGAAAGTAAACAATATCATAAGACTATCAACAATTATACTGGTACGTCTGCCGGAGTCTCATTGTTCTACACAAATTCCAGTTCTTCAAGCGTTATCTCGGATTCACGTCCTAATCTTACTATTCTGCTCCTTGGGTCTGGGAAGTCATTTATATCAGTTGTTTCCAGGCCACCTTCGGAGTACCGGAGCGCCTTCACCACGCCCATTTCCCAGAAGACACAGTAAATCTTATTGAAGATTTTCCAGCAAATGTAAGTAGTCAGCTCTATGGACATCCCGGAGACACTTCACCTGCAGTTATGCCGCCTGTGACTCTCAGACAGGAAGAGGCTGATTTCAATCGTGAAACTTCTTCGGCAGCACCCAAAAACAGATAAGAAAGCAGTTTGTTTGACAATACAATATCAGAGACTCCACGGCTCACGAGATGCCAGGCATACACCAGTTTCTATACTTATGGAGTCGCCTGCACTCGGTGCTATCTTTATTACAACCTTTGCTTCTTGCTTTCTTTTAGTCCTGAAAGGAGAAATGAAGTTCTTGAAAGCCCTTTGCATAAACTGCTGTGGAATAGGCAATTCCAGGGGTGGATGCTAGAGAGGTGTTCAATGATAGGCAAGAAACTACTGGAAAATTTCGGCTGGCATGGCATGTAACCTTTATATTTGCTGAATCTAATTCCTAACCAAATAAACAGATCTTTCAGGGCTCCCCCAACCCGAAATCGCAAGTCGGGGGGGAATCAGATGCTCCCAGTGCATGGTCT
>BPLR01006497.1:0-130558 GCA_021605095.1 Caerostris extrusa
TATTGCTGTACAGAGACTAGTATTTTATTAAAATAGTATTTTCAAAGAATAAATACAGCCTTTTTAACATAAACACATTTAAGAGCCTTTAACATAAAACACATGTATAAATTCTACCTTTTCCGAATTCACTTACTTCATAAAAAATAATTGATATTCAAAATGATAAAAAAATTAATTAAATTTAAAATTTATTCTATGATAAATATTTCAGTATTATCTTAAAAGGCAGAAGCTAGTATAGTTTTAAAACGGTATTTTCAAAAATATAGATAACTGTAAAAGCTTTTAAAATAAACACGCATATAAAAGCACCACCTTTTCCAAATTAATTTTAAAAAAAAATCATTATAATGATGAAAAATTAATTTAAATTTATTTTATGATGAATATTTTAGTCTTACCTTATGCAGAAACTAGTATATTATTGAAATAAATAAATAATAATAATAAATAAAAGGTAAAATCCTTTAAAATAAACACATGTATAAATTCCACCTTCTCCGAATTCATTTATTTCATAAAAAAAAATTGATTCTCATGATAAAAAATTAATTAAAATTAAAATTTATTTTATGACCAATATCTTAGTTTTATCTTTAAAATACGGAAAATTGTATATTTTTTAAGACGGCATTTTAAAAATAATTAAATAAATAAATGTAAACGCCTTTTTAAAATAAACACATGCATAAAGCTCCACCTTTACTGAATTCACTTCACTTCATAAAGAAGGAAGCAACTGCATTATTCATAATGATAAAGGGAATAATCCCTTAATGATTTTCTTTGTTACACGAGGTGGGGAAAAAGGAAGATAATGTATTAAGAAGTTCGATAAATAACAGTGTGTTTTGAGAAATTCGATAATGCCACGCTTCTATGGAGACCGGCAACTTATTTTGCTTGTCTAAAGTAATTTGCATAAGTGACAAGGAGAGAAAGTTATCGACTCCCCGAAGAAAGAAGTCGTATCACTTTCTTTAGCTTGTGTTTAGAAGTTTATCGAAGAAATTAAGTTAGTTATTCCAACTTTCTTTGTTCCTATGCGGATAGGGGAAAAAGTGTGACTTTAATGCTTAACAGAATTGTAGCATTGGTGAGTGTTAAATATCGAAGTCTCTCTTTAAGCGATGAAAGAAATATTTTTGTTAATTGTTTGTGGCAATCAAATGCATTTAAGTTATACGTTAAACATTACATATTTATTTTTTTCTATAAAAGATTGACCAATACATCAAAAATCATGTGACTTTTTTTATTATATATATATATATATATATATATATATATATATATATATATATATATATATATATATATATTATTCTCCTTCTTCAATGACGCGACAGCCTACGGTTGGCCAGAGACCTTTTGCCTACTGGCAGTTTTAGAAACATGATATTTGTTTTTGTTTCTTTTTACTGGGTTGGGTAGTTACTCTACGTACAATGCTCGACAGCCCTATTACACAGGAATCTCTGTTTAAAGGGATTCCGAACCACTAAAAACATCCGTCGCACCAATAGGACTCGAAACCGAAACTTATGGTATCTACACCTACGAATATTATAAATATCAAATTAAAAAGCTATTGTGATAATGTGCACAAGAGACTAGTATCAGCAGAAATGTTGCATGGTGATAGTTTTGCAGTCTTTCGGTCATAGGGCACCAAAATCACCCTTTTCCTTTCGGAAAATAATGTATTTTCTCCTCATTAACAGTCAGGGAGTGTATTGTTGTTGTTTGCTGTTTTTTATTCCACTTGGTATACAACCAGTTATTGACCAATTCCATGAACTCGGGGTCATGATAAAGCGTAAAAGATGTAGCTTCTTTTTTTATCCTTGACTTTGCAGCACAAAGACATGGGGCACCAAAAGTGAGGAGTCTGACTAACTCACCCGGTTATACCTCTAGGAATTTCTTACCCATTTTAGTCATCTTTTACAACATGTATGGGCTACAGTGGGACTATTCTTACCAAAACCACATTGGGAGGTGGACTGTTCTTAGTCTAGGTGTACAAGTATCTACTATCAATCTGAAAGAAGCTTGGTGAAAGTTTTGAAGCCTTTCTGTCATAGAATACGCCAATCACCCTTAAAGGTCCTCTCGGAAAATGTCCTCTTATTCTTGAATACTCAGTGGACTATGTTGCTGTTTCTTATTCCATTTGGTATACAGTAACATCAAGACCAAGTCCATGTATTCCGGGTAACTGGAATATCGAGAGATTTTTTTTACATGAAAACTTTGATTTTAAGCCTGCATTAACTTAATTATTTAATTTTTTAACCTGCCAAATTTTGTATCACTTTTCTGGGCTATTGAATATATAATATCCAACATTCTTTTTCAGTTATTTAATTTATTCACTTTTAAACTACCAAATCGGAGTGAATTTGGGTGATCTTAAAGAATAGTTATCATAAATTTTCAAAAGTTTGAATAATTTAAATTTAATAAACGGAGCAATGGCTTATTAAGGTTTTTATGAATAACTTATCATAAAGCAATTTTTCAGTTGTTTCATACCCTTGATTTCCCATCAAAATCTCTGCTTTAATAATTTTATTTTTAATCAAATAATAAAAAATAATTTTTTATTTTATGAATTACGAAGATTGGAGAAAAAAATTAAGTTTAATTTAATCTGAATAAAAAATTAAATTTTAATTAAATTAAATTTCTGAATTACTGACATGTGTTAATATATTTTAATTGTTATATTGTAAAATAAATATAATCTTCCTAATAAGTGTGAAAAATTACATTTATGTGCGTGTTTCAACTTTTTATGTAAATAATTACTAATTGTAAAATTGAATTATTACTGATACTAATATTGAATATCTTTTTTTACGAAAACAGGCCAATTTAAAATTAAAAAAATTTATTTAATAAATATAAGATGCATAAACTAAAAGAAATAAAAAAACATGCTATATTTATAAGCCGAGAGTTTATTTTTTTTTCGAAAAATTTACTTATAGTTAATGTGGAATTTATTCATCTATTTCTACTGTTCGTTATCCTGTCCAATAAAATTTTAAAGAAAAGACTATTCAAATTACGATACTAAAATATTATTTCACTTCGTTGGCTTGTTTCCATTTCTAAATGTTATCTATAATGAATCCTTTTAAAACATAAAACATTAAATAGCCTTATCGTAAAACAAAAACTTGTTGCTAAAAGACTTATTTTATAAATACAACAGTTAATTAAAAAGATTTTTATGTTCAATTAAACTCTTCGACTTAACAGGCTTTCTATCTCTAACTGAATCATACATTTTACGACTTTCTACGCCTGAAAAGTTGCGCAAGGCTATTATATTTTTAAAAGCTCAAAGATATTGTCCACTGGAGTGGTGAATACGATCTCAAGATCTCTTTCTTTTTCTCTCTTTTATCCTCAAGTAAAAGTTTTCAATCTTTTCTTTGATCGCTACTTTTTGTTTAGCTGGTACATCGCTTTGAGATCACCTTTGCAAGAATCAACGATCGGGCGACAACTATAAACTTCCTTGAAAATGTTCTTGCACAGTTTTAGGATCAATAAAAAACCATCCAAGGATGACGAAGTCGAGAGATGTCCAGGAGCTTTTGGAGGACTCGAGAGGTTTTGGCGAAGGCACTTAAACTTTCAAAATTCGACTTTTAATACGAACGTCCACTTTTAATTGTCGCCAATATTGGCTACTAAACTTTTTAGTGGCTCCTTTTATGCGTCCGCTTACGGTTATTTGCATTGTAGGTGACCACGTGGGACGCCAAGATCTCATATGAAATCTGGCAGGGGTCAATTTTATGTAAAAAGTGGTTGGTCAACTAATGGCTGGATGTGCCCTATTCTTTATTTTACTTCAACTTTTAAAAATTATTTTTCATTTTTATATATTTTTGAAGAATATTTTAATTTTTAATAGCATTCTTATGTGTCATATATATTCAGAATCCTATAACTTTTGATCGTAAAAAATTTAATAGACTTTTTATGAAACTTTCTTCTCAAAGGAGCGAACTCTAGTTTGAATTTATACTTCGAACCTACTTAACACTTAGAATTATCTACTTTTCCGTTATGAAATTTTATTCTGTACCTTTTATCAACTTAGGAACTATAATTATTGATGTTTTTAAGCTATTACAAAAAAAAAAGTCGAATAAAGGAAAAGAGTGCATGTTATTGAAAACAGAGTACTAGTAAATAATCCAAAAACATTTTTTACTATTGCTAGAATAAGACATTATATGAACATGATTTCAATTTAAAACCTTTTTGAGAAATGTTTAGGGTATAATAGTTTTTCTATTCAAATATCTTTTATATATGGTTTCGCTTTTCGCTTGTGATTGATTGTTTAAGTAACATAAAGATTGTTAAGGTTTGTTGTCTTAAAAGTAGCCACTTACCAAGACATATCCATTTTTAAAAGTTAAATTTAATTTTAAAATAAAATTTTATGTTTAATTTTAAATAATAATATTTACTTTTTCTTAGATATGTAACGAAATAATTTAATATTCATTTCAATTTAATCTCTTGGATGTATTAAAAATATTAATGTTTCCTAAATGTTTTGATATTTTATATTTAATATAAGTATTTAATATTTCTGTATTAAATATGTATATAAATATATATTCAAAATTGTTTGTGAAATTTTAAATCGTATTGACCTATACTGGACTTACATGTATATGTAATAAAAAGAAAAAGTAATTTTGAATAATTGTTTCCTAAGAAACGTTGAATTTACAATATCAGCAACAAATATGAGTTGCTATTTTTTAGCATTCAATAATTGGTATTCAAAGATTTTGTAATACAAGGAGTTTTCAAAAAAGCTAAATGGATATGAAATGCTGAAAAGCCTATTTTGACTATTTTGATAATTCTATAAATTTGTTACTTAAAATATGTCAGATAAAATTATGAAATAAAGGTGTTATGCATACCTGAATATTCACAGATAACATTATGGAATTTTTAGTTTTTGTTGTTTCAGTTTTGAACTCGATTATACTGTACAATTAAGTTTTAAAGAAAGACTATTAAGATTACGATACTAAAATATTATTTCATTTCGTTGGTTTATTTCCATTTTAAAATACTATCTATAATCAAGCCTATAAAAAAAGTAAAACACTAAATAGCCTTATCATAAAACAAAAACTTGCTGCTAAAAGACTTGTTTTATAAATCCAACAGTTAATTAAAAAGATTTTTATGTTCAATTAAACTCTTCGACTTAACAAGCTTTCCATCTCTAACTGAATCATACATTTTACGACTTTCTACGCCTGAAAAGTTGGGCAAGGCTATTATATTTTAAAAGCTCAAGGATATTATCCACTGGAGTGGTGAATAAGATCTCAAGATCGCTTTCTTTTTCTCTCTTTTATCCTGAAGTAAAAGTTTTCAATCTTTTTCTTTGATCGCTACTTTTTGTTTAGATGATACATCGCTTTGAGATCACCTTTGCAAGAATCAACGATCGGGCGACAACTATAAACTTCCTTGAAAATGTTCTTGTACAGTTTTAGGATCGATAAAAATCATCCAAGGATGACGAGGTCGAGAGATTTGAAGGAGCGTTTTGGCGGACTCGAGAGGTTTTGGCGAAGGCACTTAAATTTTGAAAATTCGACTTTTAATACGAACGTCCACTTTTAACGGTCACCAATATTGGCTACTAAACTTTTTACTGGCTCCTTTTATGCGTCCGCTTACGGTCATTTGCATTGTAGGTGCCCACGTGGGACGCCATGAAAATACGCCAAGATCTCATATGAAATCTGGCAGGGGTCAATTTTATGTAAAATGTGGGTTGGTCAACTAATGGTTGGATGTGCGCTATTATTTATTTTATTTCTACTTTTAAAAATTATTTTCTCATTTTTATATATTTTCGAAGAATATTTTGATTTTAATAGCACTCGAATGTGTTATATATATTCATCTTTAAAATACCTATAACTTTTGATCGTAAAAAATTTAATAGACTTTTTATGAAACTTTCTTCTCTAAAGAAAAGAACTCAAACTTTAATTTATACTTCGATCCTACTTAGCACTTACCATTTTTTTTTTACCGTGAGGAAATTTTATTCTGTAGTTTTTATCATTCTTAGGTAATATAATTATTAATGTTTCTTAAGTCGCTACAACAAATATAGTCAGATAAATGGAAAAAAGTGCATGTTATTGAAAAAAGGATATCAGTAACTAATTCAGAAACGTTTTTACTATTACTAGAATAAGGCATTATATGAACATGATTTCCTATTAAAACCCTTTTTGAGAAATATTTAGGGAATAATAATTTTTCAATTATCTTTTATATATGGCTTCGCTTTACGTTTCTGATTGATATTTTAAGCAACACAAAAGATTATTAAGGTTTGTTGCCTTGAAAGTGACCACTTACAAGACATATCTATTTTTACGGGACCGTTTATTACGGAATAAAGCTATTAACTTTTATTTCGGAACTTTATAGCTTCCAGCAAAACATATACACTCAGACAACATTATTACTTATACTCATAAATCCTAACTACTCTGAAAGAAAAGAAATGGGAAGTTCCAAAACACACCCACTGACAACAGAATAAAATTGATTACTTGTTGATGATAGTCGCATCTTAGTAGAAAATGCTCCCTGGTAACAAAAAATTTATTTTCTCATTTATTTCATAAATTAGCAATTTTCTAACAGAAAAATTATCACATTATGATCATGATATAAATCGATATATCCATGAATTTATTGATAACAATTTTTTATAAATGTTAGCGCGAATTTGTAATTACAGATGCGATAATTCAATTCATATTCTGAAAATGGAATCGCATTAAAGTCTCATGGTGTGAGATATTTTTCCTTTACATATATTAATGGGGCTATATAGTTTTGCACCTATAGAAGCAGTGTAACATTTTAGTGTTATCAATTGTTTTCAACTAGTGCCTATTTTGTTACATTGTATAGATAAAATTTCAGATTCTACACAATATATTGTCATGTTCTATACCAAATATCAGCTTCACAATGCGTCTCTTTCTGTTCGAAACCTCAGCTATTTCGCAATGCATTGCCCTGTTCTGTGCGAAACCGCGTCCTTTTTACAATACGTTATCATGATCTATACGAAACTTTAGCCTTTTCACAATGCGGTGTCATGTTCTGTACGAAACCTCGTCCTTTTCACAATGCTTTGTTATGTTCTGTACAAAATCTTAGCTTTACAATGCGTTGTCATGATCTGTGTGAAACCTTAACCTTTTCACAATGTACGTTGTCATGATCTGTGTGAAACCTTTTCACAATGCATTGTCATGTTCTGTACAAAATCTTAGCTTTACAATGCGTTGTCATGATCTGTGTGAAACCTTAAACTTTTCACAATGCATTGTCATGTTCTGTACAAAATCTTAGCTTTACAATGCGTTGTCATGATCTGTGTGAAACCTTAAACTTTTCACAATGCATTGTCATGTTCTGTACAAAATCTTAGCTTTACAATGCGTTGTCATGATCTGTGTGAAACCTTAACCTTTTCACAATGCATTGTCATGTTCTGTACAAAATCTTAGCTTTACAATGCGTTGTCATGATCTGTGTGAAACCTTACACTTTTCACAAAGCATTGTCATGTTCTGTACAAAATCTTAGCTTTACAATGCGTTGTCATGATCTGTGTGAAACTTTAACCTTTTCACAATGCTTTGTTATGTTCTGTACAAAATCTTAGCTTTGCAATGCGTTGTCATGATCTGTGTGAAACCTTAACCTTTTCACAATGCATTGTCATGTTCTGAACAAAATCTTAGCTTTACAATGCGTTGTCATGATCTGTGTGAAACCTTAACCTTTTCACAATGCATTGTCATGTTCTGTACAAAATCTTAGCTTTGCAATGCGTTGTCATGATCTGTGTGAAGCCTTAACCTTTTCACAATGCATTGTCATGTTCTGTACAAAATCTTAGCTTCACAATTCGTTACATTCTGTGGGAAACCTCAGTAACTTCATGTTCACAATTCGTTACGTTCTGCGGGAAACAAATCTTGTATTGCCATGTTATGCGTGAAACCTTATCCTATTCACGATGCGCTGTCATATTCTGGGCGAAACCTTATCTTCTTCACAATACATTATATTCTGATCGAAAAATCAGTTTTGCAAACATTTAGCATTTTTAATGCGAAATGATGCATAAAATAGATTAGTACCGGAAGTCGGTTTTATGACAGGAGCAATACGTTTTCATGTCCAATTTGAATTACTAATAACTTTAAAACTATATATATATATATATATATATATATACTAAATATACCGTAGTGTGGGATAAAGAATCCCAACCAATGAGGCTCATCACCTAAGGGAAATGATAACCCTAAATGGGGGTGATCATATTAAAATGACAATAGTATTAAGAAAATTGATTAATTTATTGAAAAGAAAGCCAAACTAAATAATTCGTACAGTATAAAAAATTAAATTACACTTAAATAACATACATTTACACTGACATAATACGCTTATAAATAGATTATATTAGTATTGCACCATGTATTTAATAATTAACTTATCAATACTAAATTCTAAACAAGTTTAGTAATTAACAGCGACTTCTTCGGTCTGGCTTACATCGGCTCGCACTTGGATTGCACAGTTAGGCTTGCAGAGTACTGTATTTTCGAAAGAAGGTTATCAATAAATTTACTTATTTTTGTAATTTGTGAGATTTGTAATTAAAACCGTAGCGTCAAAATACATTATTATTATATACATTGTTATCGTATGAGAGTTTGAGGGACGATGAAAATCATGATTGTGAATTGGGTCACATATTCAGAAAGGTCGAGAAATGCGGGTGTAAGGGAAGGCTTCTTTTAATTTCTCCACAAACCTCCACAACTTGGGCTATGTAGCCCCTACCAGTTAGAAAGAACAGAGTAGGATATTGGAGGGCTTAATGCATACCACTAACAGTCCACAAATGGGTGATGGGAGAAGACACTTAGGTTTTTAGCTGCCCGTAATTGGTGTGTTGCATGTGAGAAAACATTGAAAAATCCTACCAGACAGTCTAGGTACCGATGCTTTACATACATTGTCACAATCGTCATCGGGTCTCATGGTTCCTGAAAAGTGTCTACCAGAATGTAGCCAGAGGATTTGAACTGAACTTTTTTTCCCATATGCTAAATAATATTAATAATTTTAATAATATTATGTATGTAAAAAGCATCGGTAGTTAGGCTGTCTGGTAGAAGTTTTCTAGGTTTTCTCATATATGGCACATCAAATAATATTGATAATTTTATTATGCATCGATATGCATGTAGAGATGCTCTTTTGTCTGTCCTTAATTTTTGCGATATAAAATGTTTTGACTGTCTTTATTTTTGTTATGGTCTGATATTCTAATCGATGCTGAAAGGAAAATTAAATTTAATTTTCTAATATGGTTTCATTCTAAAGTAGCTCACAAATTGTTTCCCCATGCATAATATTGCATTTCAAATTTGTGTATGTCACTGAGTTCAACTGAAATTGAATAACATTATACTTTTTAATGTAGTGTCTAGACATCCCTATTTTACATCTCAATTGATAAGAGCAGTGCGTCACATTGCAAAATGCATTAGTCTGATGTATTATAGTACTTCGTGAATTGAAAGGTTTTTATGGCATAATAAATGGAAAAGAAATATAGACATTAATCAAATATTGGAAAATGTGAAAAGCGTAATATGATTCTTATATATCTGAATAAGACATTTGTTCATTACCACACAGTGACTCTCATAAAATATGTGGAATCAGCAGTATACAAAATTTACTATATTAGTGGGGTTCATTTTATGACTAATCAATAAAGTCATAATAATTGTCAGGACAATTAAAGGGACATAGTACCTTCCCGAGATGAGAATTTATCGCATTGACAAACATTTTCATGGCTCATCATAAATGATAAAGTTTGACTCATTTTCGAGTAAAAATCTGGTATGTTTTATAATGAAATTCCATGTGGGAGAAATTGGTTTCATTTTTGTAACACAATTAATATATTTCTTAACATGATGTAAAATAGTTACCTAAACATTTAACAAAATCACCCATAAGAAAACATTTGAAAGATAAAATGTATTACTTAAATTTTACATCAGTTAGAAGCTAAATTATATGTTTATTTTGCAAATTTCAAATTTTATAGATATCTAATATTTAGTAGTTTTTTTTAAAAAAAAAATCTTAAAAAACTATTGTTGTTGAATTTTGTAATATTTACCTGTATTTTTAAATGTATGGGTCCTATTAATATAACTCTGATTTCCAGAATAAAGGTAAATAATTAGAACATTCCCACTTACTTATAACTTACAATATTTTTATTCTACAGTAGTAACTTTTTAATAATCTTGGGGAACAGAGTAATTCAAAAACTGAAAAAAAGGCTTTGAAAGATTAAATGTTCCATTTTATGTATTGCATTGTTGTTACTGCAGCCTTAATTATTGTCCCATTTAAATTGGGTTTGTTTTTAAAATATTTCTAACAATGTAAATTATTTTTTAAAAATGTTTTTGAAATAAATTTTTTTTTTTTTTGAAATGAAAAGATATTGTGTCCCTTAAAAAATGATTGGAAAAAAATAAATTCATAAATTTTTATACTACACAGAAACGACACAGCCAGTGAATATGACACGTAATTTTCCACAATAATCGAGTTCAAAAGATGAGATTACAAAACAGAACATAGTTCGAGAAACAAATATTAGAAAATACGAAAAGTTTAGTAAGGTAATCTTGTATATTTGAAAGACACGTCAGTTTCATTCCCATACTACCTTAATAAGAATCTGTAAAAGTATATTTTCCTCTCATCTCGAAATTAACATATCAAATTATTCATTCATATGTTTTACATTCACAAAGTTGTATGTTTACGATACGATTCAATCTATTTTATCAATTTGATTGATAAAATATAAATAAAAATATTTCGGAAAGGGATTACGATGGGAAGAATCGTTTCGAAGAGGAATCGTGCAATTTAAATGCTATTTTCTTGGATTCCTTACGTAGTGTCCATATTAATGTGTCCAAAAGTGAGATCCATTTTCAATTTAAATTTCCCGGTCATATGGTATTTCAATTTTATTTTATTTTTAGGTTGTTGGCACGGTCCTTGACATCTGTGTAAAATTTTACGTCAAAATATTCATTAGTGTTTGAGTTGCGCTTGGCTTTGCGAGACGCTAAAAAAGTGATTCCGACGATTTTTGAAATGTCTCTTCAATCGACTCAAAACGGTGACCCCGGAGTGGTCTTTTGAGTTTAAGAAATAGCCAGAAGTAGCATAATGCTAAATCAGGTGAATACGGGGCTTGTGGAACGATATGCGTTTCATTTTTGCGAAAATGTCACGAAGAATCAATGCAGTGTGAACTGGCGCATTCAGTGTTTTCGGTACCAATCAAGATTTGACGCATTTATGGCCCAAAACAAATTTTAAAATGAAATTTTGAAATTCCAACATCATCAGTAAGGTCTCTAATTGTAAATCGACAGTTTGCAAGCACCAATTTTGGATGTGAGCTTCGTCGTTTGAGGTTGGTGGTCGATCAGAGGGCTCATCGTCTTCAACGCGATCTCTGCCTTCTTTGAACTGTTTCACTGAACTGAACCACTTCTAAACCTTTATTTCCGATATAGGAATGCTCACCGAATGCCTTCTGCAACATTCTATACGTTTTCTCAAACAAAATTTAACGCAAGTTCTTGCTAAATTAATTCAGACATTTCAAAAATCGCCGGAATCAGTTTTATCATCTCACAAAACCAATCGTCACTCAAACACTGATGAATATTTTGACGTGAAATTTCCCATAGATGTCAAGTACAGTGCCAAAAACCAAAAAAAAAAAAAAAGGAAATACCATATGCCGGAGAAATTTAAATTGAAAATTGGTCTTACTTTTTGGACACAGTAGTAAATGCGAGTTTATCATATTGTTTGTGTCGATGAAGTGATTGGCGAACGGATGGCAGTCATTTCGGGAATTCTTGCAGCCGCAATGGATAGTCGATCAACGAGGAGAATATGTAGTTGCAAACAAAAGTAAGAACAATAGAACGTGCATCGGCGTTACTAGCCAGAGGACTAAACTACTTGAATCTAAAACGAGTATCAGTTGAGGCATTGTGCTGGTTCTTGCGAAAAATTTGTTCGAAAGTTTGTACGTTCCTCAACGTGTCATTTCCTATCATAAATTCCTATACAAAATATTATGTTTCAATAAATTTATCCTTCTCAAAGTTTGTGCCATTAACTCTTGAATTATCCTGGATTCAAATAAAATCATGAGCATTCAAAACCGTTATTGCTCTTAGTAGGATTTTTTTAACAATTCTTCAGCAGGATGAATCATTACTCTTTTCATGCTATCATACCAATCATAACGCCACTGTCTGGTACATATGAACCTCCTCCTCAGAATTCTGGGAATTATTTTCAGCACATTTCAGCAGCCTTTCACGAAGTTTTACTCGTAGCAAAATATGCTTCAATAACGGTTGTTTTTCTATAGACGATGTTAAAGGGTTATTTTTATCATACAGGAAACTTCATCAAAAAATCATACGGGATATATATCAACTTCATGTATCAACTTCATACAGGAAATAGATAAAACCAAGTAAAATACTAAAGATAACTTTATGTTGTGTTGTGTCTAATTCTCACTACCTTGCAGTACGGGGCAGGTAACTTTATTCAAAATAATATGAGGCCCTTGCATTTAACTCTATCGAAAAGAGACTAAATGTTATCTGATATCTAGAACCTAATAACTTACCTTAATAAACGCAGACAAAAACTGGTGCATAACACATTAGGCTTTTCAAACGAGAGAAGTGAATTTAAAAGCTTCGGTGACTATAGCAAGGATGGGCATGATAAATTTGTAGGCCAATATTTCTTTCTGTTCGAAAAGAAGATGGGGTTCAAACCCTCTAGAAGGCGTATTTGGTGAAGCTCTCTACAAATCGGGATGCTGAAATATGGATGGCTACTGTGTTCAAATAAATGCTCCAGCATAAGAAAAACAACGACATAACAAACAAATATATTTCAATATTTTTACTAAATAACTATTGTGAGCTATGGTCACTACAACTATACACTGAAGTGACAAAAGTCATGGGATACCTCTTAATATTGTGTCGGCTCTCCTATCGCCCGGCGAAGTGCAGCAACTCGACGTGGCATGGACTCAACAAGTCGTTGGAAGTCTTCTGCAGTAATATTGAGCCATGCTGTCTCGATAGACGTCCATAATTGGGAAAGCGTTGATGGTGCAGGATTTTGGGCACGAACAGACCTCTCGATGATGTCCCATAAATGCTGGATGGGATTCATGTCGGGTGATCTAGGTGGCCAGATCATTCGTTGGAATTGTCCAGAATGTTCTTCAAACCAATCGCGAACAGTTGTGGCCCGGTGACATGGCGCATTGTCATCCATAAAAATCCCATCGTTGTTTGGATACATGAAGTCCATGAATGGCTGCAAGTGATCTCCAAGTAGCTGAACATAAGCATTTCCAGTCAATGTTCGGTCTAGTCGCACCAGAGGACCAAGTCCATGCCATGAAAAAACAGCCCACACCATTACGGAGCCACCACCAGCTTGAACAGTGCCTTGCTGACAGTTTAGGTCCATGGCTTCGTGGGGTCTGCGCCACACTCGAACCCTACCATCAGCTCTTACCAACTGGGACTCATCGGACCCAGGCCACGGTTTTCATTCATCTAGGGACCAACCGATATGCTCACATGCCCACGAGAGTCGCTGCAAGCGATGTCGTTCTGTCAGTAAAGGCACTCCAGTCGGTCTTCTGCTGGAATAGCCCAAGAAAGCCAAATTTCTCCGCACAGTTCAAACAGACAAGTCCCTTGTACGTCCCACATTGATTTCTGCGGTTATTTGACGCAGTGTTGCTTTTCTGTTAGAATTTACGACTCTTTGCAGACGTCGCCGGTCTCGGTCGTTAAGTGCAGGCGGTCGAATACTGCGCTGTTCATGGTGGGATGTTATGCCTGAAATTTCATACTCTCGGCCCCTCTTGACACAGTGGTTCTGGAATGTTGAATTCCCTAACGATTTCCGAAATGGCATGACCCATGCGTCTATCTCCAACTAACATTCCGCGTTCAAAGTCTGTTAATTCCATCGTGCGGTCATCATCACGTCAAAACCTCTTCACATGAATAACTTGAACAGAAATGAAAGCTCTGCGAAAGCACTGCGCATTTATAACTGTTCTACGTGATGTGACTGCCATCTGAAAATTTGCATATTGCTATCCCATGACTTTTGTCACTAGTGTATAATAAGTCTTTAAACTATTCTATATAAGCTGACACTGTAATTGATCAAAACATAAGATAATAATAACACATAGTTAATTGATAATAACATATAGTTGCACAATATTAACTATTGTATTAACACTGTACAATATTATAATATGGTGCAACACTAAATTATATTCCATCTTAATTAATCTAAAAATATTGAAATAATATTTTTTTTATCCTTTTCTTGACACTCTTTATATCTGTTCAGATCGTGACAAAAATTTTGAGGAATTGCTTCCATCACTTTTCCCTTTTTTTTATGGATGTCAGGAATCATAAAAGATAACGCGGCCATAAAAATATTCTTTGAGAGGCACATTTCAATCTCGGCTTGAAACGACCACGTTGCCATCCTGAATTACGACTGATGGAAAAGTGTTATTTTATAGTTCTTGTCCATCTGCCTCAAGAGCCCTACGTCAAGGATTCCATGAAAGATATACATTGAAAATCAATATGGATACGAGGCATAGAAGTTCCTAAGTCTAGAAAGCGGTCTAGACTTAGTTGAGTTAGACTAGTTTGTGGCAGAGAAATCTTTAATGGAAGTGTCATCATATGTTTGAAAGAGTCATAAAAGTTTAATGTCGAGATCTGAAATGGCGTATTAATTTTCATTACTTAATGTTACGAAATTCATTCATTAGAAATAAAAATATGAATGAATTCAGCATTCCAAAAGTGAATTATACGAAATATCAGAGCATATCATGGTAATTCCATTACCATATATTTTCACATACAAATAAAGCAGCATTGAATACCAGAAATAGAGATTTTCTTATGTTTAATATCATATCAGTTAGTTTATTGTGAATTTGGAGCTCTTAATTAGTTAATATTTGATTTATTAAAACATATGTATATATAAAATATTTATTAATTATAATTGATAACTTATTAATATCTTTCATGGAAATTAATTTTTTAAATATGTAATTGGAATAATATAAAAAACTGGTATAATTTAGAATATATTGGATGATTTTTTTATTTAATGCAGTGGGGAAAATATCATGTTAGAGAAATAAGTATATTTCAATAGTAATTATAATAAATGTTGGGTAAATAAAAACTGTACAATGTCAAATGGCAAATATAAATAGTATAATTATAAAAAGAGATAGAGGAAATTCTCAAAATGAAAATATAATATTCCAGGTGTTTCTAAAATGAATTATCGTATGTCCTTATATCTTCGAATAAGGAATGTATAGTAAGGAAAACAAAACATACTCTGAAAAAAATGAAGTGGGGTTTTTATTTAAAAGTTTATTATTTATAGAGCAAAATAATCATTATTCTGTATTTCTGAACAATGAAATGCAATATACATATGTAAGAAATATATAATTTAGGCGTTGGTGAGAAATACATAATTAGGCTAATCTTCATCTTAAATCCTTTATGTGAACTTTCGTCTTCAACCATTTATTTATCTTTTATGACCATTTATATGTTTTTCAACTTGTATGACAATTTATTTATTGTCATTTCATGCTAGGCTGTGTAATTGTCTGAATACTACGATTTTCAAATTCTGTAAATAAAATTAAAAAAACACCACTCCTCCTTTAAAACAAATATTCCATGCACTGTACCAGTATAAATTATTGCGTAAGGACTCTATCAAGTTGTATAGGAGTAAAAGAAAAGGAAGGCCATTAGTGAAATGAATAGGCTGACAGCCTTGCTAAAACAAGTGTTACAGATGACGAAGCAACTTGTATTCATTATCCAATATCATGTAAAATAGTTATCATTTAGATGACTAGCAACAAGACCTTAGCAGTACAAGAAGAAATATTTCTGAAATCCTATCTAAAAAGTTTCAAACATTGCAGAATTGTTCTCAAGAAAAAAATATATATTTACAAGTGATCATGGTCTTTTTCCAGCATACATCGATAGATTAATACTATTAGTAGAAAATTTCTGGTTCCATGGAGGGCTTTCTGTTATGCAACTACATAATCATGACATCTAAAACTACCATTTCGACAATTTTCAATATAGTAGTACAAAAATATAATTTGCGCAATGGTAAATATACAATTTAGAAAACTTTATAGAAAAAAAAAAAATTATTATTCCACCCCAGAAATCACGCTTTAAATATTAACTAAATTCTCAACAGCCATTATTTTACTTTCAACAATTGCATTATGTTGTTTTTAACAATAACAACAATAACATTTTTTAACAACAATTACTACAACAATAACAACATTATTAACAACAATTTTACAACAATAACAACATTATTAACAATAATTATTGCAACATTATTAACAACAATAACGATAATTAGTTCCTTAGATTATCCTAATTTCTGCATAACATATCATACCATATTTTCATATGACCTTTTTAAACCATCATTTATTACAATCAAGATAAGGTTTTCATTTATAAAATATTAGAATCGTATTTATTTAATTTAAAATAAAAACTGCATTTATGAATAAATTATTTAGTATAAGAAAGAATTATTTCATATCAAAAATCTAATTAGTATTATTTACTATTTTCGGTATTTAAAATTTCCCAATTAATTTATGAATATTATATTGACAAAAAAAAACCCAGTTATTATAAATACTATATAAGTAAGTAAACTCTCTTTGAAATAAAAAAATATTTATTTTCCCTTGCATTATTAAATGGTTTAGATTTATTGCTTTTAATTTTAAAAAATAGATTTTCTCCCTGACTTAATCTATTCTTAACGACTTGTAATTAATTTTTGTGTACCATTTCAAAGAATATTTCATATCTTTAACAAAAATGCATTTTCATTTTACTTTGAGCTGTTTTCAAAAAATTATGTATGCTTCAATAAATTACATTTTAACAATGAAGTAAATTTTTAATGTGCCTTGAAAGCATTCGTTTTGGTAAAATGTATCTTTTCTGTAATATCCGATAAAGCTCCCATCAATATTGAAAACTAATTACTAATATACTGTAGTTTATATAAATGAAACAATTACCAGGCTCCTTTATATTCTTATTGATTTAATGCTAATACTTTTTTATAATACTTTTAATTACATTATTTTGTTATTTCTATTATGTTAAAGGATTTTAAGTTTTGTTAAATGTTAAAAATGTTAAATGATTTTAAGTTTTATAGCTACAGAATTATTTTTAAAAAATTTACGTCAATTTAATTTGAATTAAATAAATAATAATTAGACGTATTTAAGAATAAATTCTTAGTTATGGTTTATAACTAATTATTATTTTTTTTATATAATATTTATGATAAATATAGCTATGTAGCTAAATCTCAACTATGTAGCTAACAAACAATTCAATTGCCATAAGAACATTTATTACGTATTGTTTTATTTAATCTTTAATAATTATTCTGTTAAAAGTTTAGCGAGTTTTGTGAGTTTGATACTAATACTTTAATTATCATTTTCAATGACGAGCTTTTTATTTCTAAAATATTGAATTAACAAGCTAAATCTGACTTAACAGAATTTGTTCAATACTATATGTGAGAAAGACTTTGTTGGTTTTGATTGATTTATTAGGATAATACGTAAAAATTGATTTAACAGATCATAAGTAATATTTTGCATAAAATATAACATAATTTTAAATAATCAAGTGAGATTTATGTAAAAAATAATTATTGCCAAAATTTTGGGATATATATACCAAATAATCTTAAGTACATTTTGAAGGAATTTAAAAATTATTAGAAGAACATTATTGATTAATGATTAATATATTAAATCCCTAATTTTGAATTTAGTTAACATATTTGATTAAATGTACAATTTTTAGTGAAATATATTTGTATCTTCTTTTTTTTTTTTTCAATCGAGGAAAAGAAAAATATCATATATTGTTTTGTACATTAAAAATATTAGGGCTCAACGGTATAATTTTTAGCATTGACTGAAAAATATGAATTCTATGGAACTTCGAACTGAATAAAAAACATATTCGGTAAAAAGTGCATTAAATGCATTAATTTGAAGATGATATAATTTTATAGCAGGAAATATCCGTTACCAAAAAATTGTAGGAAAATTCTGTAATATTCAACTAAATGATCAATATTTTCATTCTGCATGTTTTTTTCTAAAATTGGCAGTTAATGCATATTAATCATTCATTTTGCATTGATCATAGTTTGCAAAGAGAACCAATGAAATTTGCTAAGCAATCCTTAAAGGTTGGTTAGGGTTGGTGATCAAAAGGAAAAACTAAGTTTTTATACTATTATAATTTTTATATTTTCAATACAGTTAGCAATCAAAATACAAGAATTTATTGACTTTTCTTTGAAAAAGGCATAATTTCCCTTCCTCTGCAGTATTTTCTACAGAAGAGATAAAATACATGAAAGAAACTAGAGTTAGTACCTGTCATGGGGTTTATAGGACTACTTATACTAGAATTACTTACTAGGAGTATTTAACTTCTTGGAGGTTTTAAAAGGAGGAGATCTACATTTTTGAACGTTTTAGTAGAAGAAAATTATCTTTTTAGAAGTTCTGGGAGGTGGAGAGTTATCTTCATGAAGGAGGTTTACCTTCTTGAAGATGAAGATTTTAGGAATAGGAAATTTACCTTTTAGGTATCCGCGAGGAGAAGATGTAGATTTATTTTCATGGATATTTTAGAAGGAACAGATTTAATTTCTTGGAGCTTCTATGAAGAGAAATTTATCTTCTTGGAGGTCAAAATTTATGTAAAATAACCCCTAAAAGTAGGCACATTTTCAGTCCACTAATAACTAAACATGCTGCCAAGTTGCATTATAATCTATATTTTCAAATGATCTTTTGTTAATGGAAGAAAAAAAGATAGAATTCTTACACCGAAATAATTTTAACAACTTCAGTCAACATTTTAAACAACCAAAACAATGGAATATTATGTCATTTTTTAATTTTATTTACCATATTTTTTAAAAACAATTATTTTGTCAAGAAATAAGTTCTTTGTTTACTTCAACAAGTCCCGCGAAAACAGTAATCTCAAGACACTTATATCTTCATTGTGATGTAGTCACGCAGTGTGTTAATCCAACTAGGGTTAGCATTAGATTCTTTCAGTGTTTCATTGTGTTAATCTTCAGAGTAAACGTGAAAAGCCCATTGTGTCCCTTATACGAAAATTTAAGATTTATCTTGTTAAGGCATAATTAAACTTTAGTTTATTATAATTATATATTCTTTAGAATAGTTAGAAAAGGGCAGAATAGCATTCCCTTGTTAGTATTTATATGAGAGATATGTAAAGGCGTATCGTGATTTTAACTACAAAAGTAGTGAAAAACAAAATGTTACAGCTTTAAACAATTTTGTGTTACAAACTTTATCATTTGATAAACTTTTTGTAACTAGTTAGCTGAGAATAATATTCCTACTAAAGTGAGTCTCTTTCTGGAATATTTAAATAGGTTTTGTTATATTATGTTTGTATTCAAAAATGTGAATTAAAAAATAAAAATAAACATTTAAATTTTTATTTTGACTTACAAGCTTTTAGTTGAAAAAGGTTTTTTTGCCATGTATATTTATCATTATATATTATTTATAATTATATTTATTATTCTTATATAAAAATATCGTTATTTGTTTAATTTATTTATTCTATTAATCATTTAAGGTTGCTGTTTCTTAGAAAAAAAGCTTCCTTTACTAATTAGCTAATTTCTCCGTAATAAGAATTTGTGATAAAAGTATATTTACCATGAAACAGTGATTTTTCCAGGCTTTGTCTGTATTAAGAGGGATCTGATTGCCGAGTGACTATCGCTCTGGCCACACATTTGGGTGCCACACGTTTTAGGTTCGAATCCCGACGGTGTAAATGGATGTTTGTAGTTGTTGACCAAGCTGTCTAAGTGTTTGCCAGCTGCATTAGAACAAAAAAATATTTAAATGCCAAATGCTTTTATATGGCATCATTTATAATTGGAACGACGCATATTCAGCGAATTCAACGTCATCCAGAGTATATTATGGAAAAAGAGGGTTGCTAAAACTGCATTGAGCATTTACATTACACGTGCCGCTATATTTATATTGATGCATTTACATTGTGCCATTACAATAAGTGACGGAAATTCCCATATTACTGTCACTTTTTCTATGGTTTCAGTAAAGGATTTTTTGGCCGACAAAATTTACCATGACATCACGGGAGATTGCTCCTTCTCCAGCACAGTCCAGTTTTATCAACAGAAATATTCGACTCCATTGAGATCTTAAACTAAGATCTTTGAACATCAAAAACTGATTTATCAGAAAATTCCATCATTTCATTATGAGTAAACAAAATAAAATTTCAGCAAAGAAAAATAATTAGACAACAGATAAACAGCAAGCTCAATATTCCGAGCTGATAAACAGGAGTTCAATATTTCAAGCAGATAAACAGCAAGCTCAATATTCCAAGCAGATAAGATAAACAACAAGCTCAATATTCCAAGCAGGTAAATAGCAAGTTCAATAGCAGATATATAGAAAGGCCTACTACCCTGGATTTAGCAGGTTTTATCTCCATAATTAACTCTCAAATAAATTAAAAAGAATTTATATAATGCATTTTATAAAAAACAAGTAAAATGTTAGAAAAATAACATTGCAATAAAACAATAAAAATTATTCTACTTGAAAAAAAGGAAGCAAGTTCGAAAAAAAAAGGAACAATATCCCTTAATAAAAATAGAAAGTACAGTCCAGCCATAGAAAGCTTGGGTGAACATCCGGTTGGACGACCTGATTATTTATTAGGTACAAGTCAGATATACTTGGCTCAAAGCTACTTTGAAAGAAAAAAGCATAATTGTTGGTTTAGAAATTTTCTTCCATGTTGGTTTTCTTTTGATATTATGTAATCTAAAAT
The DNA here is from genome assembly GCA_021605095.1 of Caerostris extrusa. Classification (NCBI taxonomy): domain Eukaryota; kingdom Metazoa; phylum Arthropoda; class Arachnida; order Araneae; family Araneidae; genus Caerostris; species Caerostris extrusa. The sequence goes on from BPLR01006497.1 coordinate 21,336, forward strand.
TTTAATTATTAAAAATTAAAAATCCTTCCTAAAACATATTTTCATTCTCTATAGTGCCTTTCTTTTTTTAATCCATCTGACTTAGCCACTTGCAAATTCTACACACTATTGCTGATGTGTAAGGAATGTATAATTTTAAAAATACTGTCTTATTATATTTCCGAACAATCATGATTGAAGTAATCTAAATTATAATTAGCATAAATCACATATTACCTAGGGGACTGATGCCCTAGCTCTCTGGAGCTCGGTGACACAGGTTTAGAGTTTGAGTCCCGGCGGTACCGTGGATGTTTGTAGTGTTTCGAATCCATTTTAAGCCGTAGTCCCGGACTAATATGAGCGTTGGGCGTAGGACAAACAACCTTACCTGTAAAAAATGAAAAATCTGCCAGCGGACAGACTGGCTTTCACCACCATGGGTCTCTTGCGCCACTGATGATGATGACACTTTATCTTAATAAGTAAAATAAAAATATTTCACATTATTAATTTTTAGTTGATCAAAAAAGAAAATTTATTTCATATTCTCAGTTTTTGTTTTTTTTGTTTTTTTTTTTTAATAATGTGTACAAAGCTTGGATGCACAAAAGCAAATCTTTAAAAAACTCACTAATAAAAAAAAAAAAAAAGTGTTCAGTTCAACCCGAAAGAAAAGTTCCCCGGCATTTTCTTTTAAGTACTTTTTAATTTCTCTTCATAATGGATGGACAAACAACCGCGTTTAACACTTTGATTCATTTAGTTTCTCTACAAAGAAAATTTTTTTCATCTCTCTAATACTCTCCATTAATCTTATTACGTGTCACTCGCTGCTGCTCGAGTGCTCAATCGATGGGCAAGGAATAAGGAGCAATCATCCGCAGATCGATAATTCTCGGCTCGTTCAAGTGACTCGTTAGAGTGGAGTTTGCGAATCTTTTCCATCCGAACACACACTTGTGAATGAGCATCCCACGTGAAGTTCAAGTTTTTTATTCCACTAGATAGGATGATTCCCGCCGTAAGATGCAGAAATATTGGGCACATATAAAAGGTCATCTTACTTTTTAAATATAATGTACCACAGAAAGCTTTTATATTCTTTGCCTAATATAATTAAATTTAATCAAGTGAATTTTTCATATAATTGTTGATTTCCTAAAGAAAGATATATTTGAATTCATTTTAATTTTTGTAATGGGTGCACAATCCCAAAAGGATAATAGATGCAACTATAGTGTAATGTAGATCAAAGTACACGAAAATAATAAAGACATATAGTAGAATATGGGCCTGAATGGCCAGTGGCTAACTCTCTGGCGCTCGGTAACACAGGTTTCGGGTTCGAGTCCCGGCGGTGTCATGGATGTTTGTAGTGGTTCGGAATCCACTATAAACCGTAGGTCCCGGTCCTAAAAGTATCGTAGAGCGTTGCGGGGGCATTGCTACTCCGCGTCCGTGGGTTATCTTCAAATTATACGCGCCCCCTGGGTCATGCAAAGTGAGTAAGTCTTTGCAGCGCTTGCCTTCAGGCATCCAAGACCAATAAGTATTTGCCAGCTGCATTAGAAAAAAATGTAGTAGAATATCTCCAGTCGAGACTTTTAGTATAGAAATGGAGATAACCACAATTTGTATAGAGGTTTTGGAACTTTTCAGACTTGGAAAGATCTACAAAAAACAAAGAACGATTCTAGAAGAAACAAAAAAATAAACACAATGTAAAAACAATTTTTAAATAATTTGCCTTTCCTTTAAGTCTCTTTCATGTAAAGGCATTGAGTGGCGAGGGTGTCAGAGAAAAAGGTTTTTTTTCGACCCTTCACACCGAAGCGACAAAAATCATTTTATGCCGAGTGAGATTCCAGTTACTCTAGCGATCTTATTGGCTCAATCCAAATCACATGACGTGTTGTGCTTGTGGGAGTTATAGCCTCTTTTCACACCAATCCGTGAATCGTCAATCGGCAGTGAAACATTTTTATTCGACCCGACAAAAGCAACAATAATCGCTTTACGCTTCTATTCGTTACATCTGGTTGTGAAGGATGGATGCTTAGCATGGCGAAGGGCAAACCTTAACGCGCAACGCCCTAAACGATCGCTCGATGCCTAACGTTTAATGTTCAAACCCTTTATGCATCATGCAACTTTCATTGAGCCAATAAGAATCGCAGAAGTCACTGGAATTTCCGTCGCCATGAAGTGGTTTCTGATCATCTCGGTGTGAGTGATTAGTAAAAATTTTCTTTTCTGTCTCTTGACGTTTCGCCGTTCGATGTCTTGGTGTAAAGGTGGCTTAAAATAAGCCAACTTCGAAGATTGTTTCGATCAGTGCGCGATAAAGATTGTGATTGTTTAACTCTTTACTACGTTGCGCCTTGGTATAAGCTAGAGGTTTAGCCGAATTTGATCCCGGTACCTTCCACACTGTGAGCAGATACTTAACAACTAAACTGTTGAACAGCACAACCGTAAGACATGTTTGCCTCAATAGTAAAATGATGTTGTGATATGATATTCGACAACAAAATGTACGTTGGACGATAATAAAAAGTATCTGCTAGATACAATACCAGACAAACCTCGCCGAAATGCAGTAGCTTTTTCAGACTGGGTGAGCACTTATATCGTGTAGGTGTATATGGCCATCCCTACTATCGTCTTTTTGGAGTGAAAGATCCTATGAATAGGAAACGTCTGCAATGTTGCAAGACACTCCACTGACTCCGAGATTGCAAGATATTGGCGTGCCAAGAGCTCTTGGAACGATGGCTTGGGACTTTACTTCTTCTACTATGTTCTGAAGTTTTGTGTTCTTTCTTTGTTGTATTTGTTTATATGTATGTAATCTCCGCCATTTGAGATTACATACATATAAAAAATAAGAGTAGGAGTTTTATATTTCAAAATAGACTCATCTCCTTGCACATTTAAGTGAAATTTCCAAAAAAAAAAAAAACCGGTTTATTTAAAATAAAGCTAATTTTCTATTTGAAGTTAATTACATGAGTTTTCAAAATTTGCATGAAATACATTTTGGGTTTGTGTTACACTTACTTTAAGTGTTTTCATGTAAAATTTTATGCTGTGTCAGTTTTTATTGTAAATGTTTTAATAAAAATTAACAATTTATTTAAAAATAATGTTTTATTAATGATTAAAGAATGATACTACACATTTACAATACGTAATGACATTAACAATCATTAATGTTATGTAGATGGTTAAATAAAAAAAAAAAAGGAAAAATTCCCGTTAAAAATATAAAGCGATACAAATTGAAGCATTATCTTTACTTATTGAAGCACCTTAATCATCAAATCTTCCTTAATCCTTCATTCATCAAATTAACACTTTTAAGGGCCGAATAACAACTGCAAGCATAACCATAAATATTGGGATAAATGAATCAGTTTAACTTATTTTTAAGTCTTGGCATGCTTACAGTCAATACAAATTTTACACAACCAATCGACAAGTTTTAGTTAAAATTATCAGCATCAGATTATAATTTTAGTAAAATTGCTCAAATTAAAAACATTGCTATTCAAATATCTAACATCTTCAAATGCATATTTAAGATTCCCTTTCAGTCAACCCATGATCGCAAATTTCAGCGAACTGTTACTACCTTCATGAGCTATTACCTTAAAACAAATGAAAAGGTTTAACATGAGAAATTCCACTCATAGACTTTTCCGACACCCTCTTGCCCGTAATACCCTCTCTTCAGACATTTCGAATCCATTTTCCTGGCAATAAAGTAGCCCGGAATTCTCCTGGTCGGGCTCGTTCACTTGAATGCCACCTAATCAGTGCCGACGGCTGTTGTTGATTTGAAATTAATTACCTGCTGCTTCACCAAGTCGTTCCTGCAAGGACATTCCTGCACAGCGGATTCACTCCGACAGAGTTATTAGCATTGTTGGGGAAGAAGGAATATTCGAGTTACTGAGTTATTTATCGTTGATTGGACGGCATTTTGTGTTACTGCTGCTCACAGAAATGTTAAGTTTGTGGATATCGCAATGTTATTTGAAAGTTATTGATGTAACGAAAATTAATAATCTGTTTCTGAACTTTATTTTGTAAATTCTCTGGACAAACGACCCAGAAATGGCTTTATGTTTAAGTCAGACGCGAACTCAGTTATTGATGTAATTTGTATGCTCATGCACTCGATCCATTATGTGTTAGTTGCTATTTTTTCTAATGGTTTAAGTGAATCTGTCTTATTTTAAGATTTCTTTGTGTGTTTTGTTGTGTGTGCATATTGATGCAATGACGTCATATATATAAATAAACTCAAAATTAATCATCGTAGGCCAGGGTAACATAGAGCAGTTAACTAGCAGGAGCACTCAGAGTAGATTCCACTGGTGGCATCCGCTGCAGTCACTACTTTCAGAAACTAGGAGACTTTTTCCACATCTCATCCCTATAACTATTGAAAAGGGAGAAGGAATAGAACATCAGTGGGCCTCATGTATACCGTGGAATGTTCAATGATATCGGTTGAGAGGAGAACTTTTAGTATACTTATCGCGTTTCCGTATTGTATGTGAGTAAACACTGAAAACTCTCACCTGCAAGTGTGATTATCGATGTTATACACACATTACAATAATTGCAATTGAGTCTGCTCGTTTCTGGAAGTAGTGAATACAGTCAGTGGATTCGCCTTCCAGCACGTTAGCCACACGTTACTGGTGAGTCATAATTAGAGTGAAACAAGGATACTAAGTGGCGAATGTGTACTTTCGCACTGGTAATCAGGTTGCATGTGTGAAACTTTTCCGGATTTACTCCCACACGATACACATATGTGAGTCATTTTCCATCAATGTTTTTATCAAGCGCCGAGGGGTTATTCATGGCTAACTTATGTGGAAGACAAAAACTCATCTACACTCAAGAGCCAAAACATTATGGCCACCTGTCAATAACGAGTTGGCCCACCTTTGGCGCGCAACACAGCTTCAACCCGCCTTGGCAGATATTAATACCTCCACTTAATACCAATTAAATACCACTTCCACCTGATCACGTGCCTTCCACGTCATCCAGGTGAGTTCATTGCAAAATGTAGGATGGTCATAATGTTTTGGCTCTTGAGTGTATGTACAACAACAAAAAATTAAAGATTTTAGGTAAAATATAAAAGATATTGAAATAAAGGATATTGATATTTAAGTCAATACATGATGACATGATATTTATATATAAGATAACATGACATTTATATAACATGACATAAGAAAGATGACATTTATATACATGATATTGATATACACTGAAGTGACAAAAGTCATGGGATAGCAATATGCAAATTTTCAGATGGCAGTAGCATCGCGTAGAACAGGTATAAATGCACAGTGCTTTCGCAGAGCTTTCATTTCTGTTTTAGTTATTCATGTGAAGAGGTTTTGACGTGATGATGACCGCACGACGGGAATTAACAGACTTTGAACGCGGAATGTTAGTTGGAGCTAGACGCATAGGTCATGCCATTTCGGAAATCGTTAGGGGAATTCAACATTCCCAGATCCACTGTGTCAAGAGTGGGCCGAGAGTATGAAATTTCAGGCATAACATCCCACCATGGACAGCGCAGTGGTCGACCGCCTACACTTAACGACCGAGACCGGCGACGTCTGCAAAGAGTCGTAAATTCTAACAGACAAGCAACACTGCGTCAAATAACCACAGAAATCAATGTGGGACGTACAAGGGACTTGTCTGTTAGAACTGTGGCGGAGAAATTTGGCTTTCTTGGACTATTTCAGCAGAAGACCGACTCGAGTGCCTTTACTGACAGAACGACATCGCTTGCAGCGACTCTCGTGGGCACGTGAGCATATCGGTTGGTCCCTAGATGAATGGAAAACCGTGGCCTGGTCCGATGAGTCACGATTTCAGTTGGTAAGAGCTGATGGTAGGGTTCAAGTGTGGCGCAGACCCCACGAAGCCATGGACCCAAACTGTCAGCAAGGCACTGTTCAAGCTGGTGGTTGCTCCGTAATGGTGTGGGCTGTTTTTCATGACATGGACTTGGTCCTCTGGTGCGACTGGACCAAACATTGACTGGAAATGCTTATGTTCAGCTACTTGGAGATCACTTGCAGCCATTCATGGACTTCATGTACCCAAACAACGTTGGGATTTTTATGGATGACAATGCGCCATGTCACCGGGCCACAACTGTTCGCGATTGGTTTGAAGAACATTCTGGACAATTCCAACGAATGATCTGGCCACCTAGATCGCCCGACATGAATCCCATCGAGCATTTATGGGACATCATCGAGAGGTCTGTTCGTGCCCAAAATCCTGCACCATCAACGCTTTCACAATTATGGACGTCTATCGAGACAACATGGCTCAATATTCCTGCAGAAGACTTCCAACGACTTGTTGAGTCCATGCCACGTCGAGTTGCTGCACTTCGCCGGGCGAAAGGAGGGCCGACACGATATTAAGAGGTATTCCATGACTTTTGTCACTTCAGTGTATAAGATTCGATAAATGATATTGAAATATATACAATAATATTATGTATTTAAAGTATACCAATCATTAAAGATACCTCTATTATAACATAATATTATCATATAGTGTATGCATGACACGTTCGGTTATTTTGTTGTATAATCAACAGAAAAAAACTTCACTTCTTATAAAAGTACGACAAAGCATTCAAATCAAATATTTCATCACTCCCTTTTCTTCATTTTCACGTAGTTTATTTATACATTTATTTTCCTCATACAAAAAGAATGAACTATCTCCCAGAATTCCTTTTATATGATTTTCAGTTAAACGACATGGAGATTCTTGCCTTTTCTAAATGTTGTAGATGTCAAAATACGAAAGGAATTCTATTGTGAGTTTCTTGAATGCTGTGTGTGAACTTTTTTTTTCTTTAGAAATCTACTGCAATGCAATTTTCTGGTGCAGTATCTTAATTTCTCCGCGTGTCAAAATCCAGCCGAGCTTGTAACAGAATGTCACGATTGTAACATGTAACAACAGCGAGTTCCTTTTTGTGATTGCATTTCAAAAGATTTTTCGAACCTTTTACGCGAAAAACCTTAACTTTATTTTTAAACATTTTGATGCCTCCTATGTGGTTAGGTCCTGAATATAATTTTTCAGAATCCTGCGAATTTTTTTAGTTTTGCTATTTGTCAAATTATAAAGCAATTAAATTTGAAAGTTTGGTTCTCGTTTTTTACTTTTGTAAAAAAATTTCAAAATTACTTTATAAATATTTCATTGTTTGTACCTTTTGTCATTTTTAATGTGTAATTCGACATAAGTCACTAACTTAAAAAGAAAGATTTAGAAAGTTAACTCAAACTAAAATATTTATTTTTGAGAAATAAGAGAAAACTTTTAAAGCTTCTTTTAAAAATTTATGTTTTTAGTGTCTAAAGAAGCAGTTATATTTTATTTTTTATGATATTTCACTAGAAAAAAATATCCTGGTAAAATTTTGTTCAAAAATTTATTAAATCGCGTATTTTTTATTTAATATTTTAACTTTAATTTCATATAAAGTCGACTATAATTTAAATTTTATTCATTTACATTTCAGCAATTCAGTACTACTATACTATACTATATGTAGTATAGTATAGTATATAGTATATAACAATATATATGTGCAATAACGAAAAAAATATCATAATACAGGGTGATTATAATTAAAGTCCTACTTTCAAAATGCTATAAAAAATAATACTAATCACAATAAGTTCAAAATTGAACTAAAGATATTTGAAGAAGGGTAAACAAAATGGCATCAAAAACAAAGTTCCAAAATTTTTCACCGATTTTTCCCATACAATTTGATATTAGCTTTAGCGTGGTGGATGGGCTTTCCACTCACAGTGCTACAACTGTTGAATGACTTGGGAGACATTTTTTCCATCAAAAACCGAAACAATCAAGCACATAGAACACTACAGTTGGTTTAACGTGCAACTCAGGCCAAATACGTCGTCATTTCGATTCAAAATATCACTGGAAGCCGAATTCGCTTTCTTTATACCGCTTACAGCGCCATATATTAATACGCTTTTGGAACCTTTTTGATGTCGTATCGTTTCTCTCTTCTTCAAATATCTTCAGTTCAAATTTTAACTCATTGTGACGAGTGGTTCTTTTTTGACAGCATTTTGAAAGTGGGACTTTAATTATAATCACCCTATATATATAAGAAATTAAGTTAAAAGTAAAATGAATTTATAATTTATTTATTTATATTTTTTTATCGTCATCTGGAGAACTAATTGCAAATTTGCACAAATTCGATCTTTAGTACACCTTTATGTTGTCTTTTTTTTTTCCTAATTAAAATTTTATAACCACTTATTGAATCTCGTATTGAAATTTTTGAATTTTTGATATAATGAACAAAACCATTTTTAATTATCATTTTCAGTTGCATCTAGTATAACCTCCTTGTATTGCAATATCTTCGGATATTTTGTGCAAAAACAAACGAATTTAAACTTTTATTTTGTTTTTTAATACCCTTTTATCCTATTAACTCTTCTTTGAATTTTTAAATTTAGTTTTCAGTTCAAGCCCGACATCATCCAAAAAACATAACGTTTTTTAATTTTGTTTTCCAAAACACATTGTTCCATGTTTTTAATTTAGAAAATTTACATTTTAATCGAAGTATTACATGTCACAATCATACACTACGTAACAAGAACAGAAAACTACATCAAATTACTTTGCTCAAATTACAAAGCAAATTGCAACCAAAGCAAATTGTATCATACATAAATAATATTTGTGTACCTATAAAAAATTTATCATCAAAGCATTTATTTCTTCTTTTATAAAAATAAAAAAACTATTTTTTCAAATCAAACAACTAAAATAAAAATATTTTTATCTAAACTAACTGCAATGAAAATCTGTTGTTTTTTTCAATATTTTAACTGCAATAAAAATAATTTATTTTTATATATTTTAATAATAAGAGTTTGGTTTTTTTGTAATGCTTACTTTTATTTTATTTCCCAATACATTCCTATTATTCCATGCTTTTAAATTTATATTTTGAATTCCTATTTGCGATTTTTTTTTATCGGTTATCTGGAGAACTTATTGCTAAATTGGACAAATTAGATAGTTAGTACAGTTTTCTATTATTCAAAAAAAGTTTACAGATATACCAACTTAAAACATCTCAAATATATAAAATTTTATACAATAACTACCATTTATTACAGCATCTCTTATTGAAAATTATGTAAATTTTTGCAAACATAACTATTATTAAAATAATTTTCTTGTATCTAGTATAATTAAATTCCTTGTGTTGTAATCTCTTTAGATATTTTATCTGACAAACAAGACAGAATATTTTAAACAATACACATTTATGTCTTTTTTTTTTTTTTTTTTCAAAATTACCATTTCTTAAAACTACTGGATCACTTACATTGAATTTCATCATCAACAATATTTTTAATTATCCTCTGCTCAAGTTGCAAAATCATCCAAAAAAATATAATGTTTATTTTTATTCTATTTTTCACTCTCCTATTGTTCCATGTTTTTAAATTTAATTTTCGTACTCTTGTGTCTTGCTTTTAAATAAGTAAAAGCACATCTGTTTAAATAACAGAAAATTTACATTTTAATAGAAGTATTACATATCGCAATCACACACTGCGTAACAAGGACAGAAAAATTGCATCAAATTACTTTGGCTTTGCCTGTGGTTGTGCGCGTAAATATTTTTCCATATAAATTGCATCCTACATAAATATCAACTGGTGATATTTGTATATCTATAAAAAAATTTATCATCAAAACCTTTATTTCTTCTTTTGAAGTTTTTTTTAAGCGAACATTAAAATAACTTTACTTTCAAATCAAACAACTTCAATGAAAATATGTTTTTTTAAACATTTTTACTTCAATAAAAATAGGGTTTTTTTATATATTTTAACAATAAGAATTTGTTTTAAATTAGCATATAAACTCAGCGTTGACCGATTACATAAAATAAAACATTTTATTTTTGATAAATCTTATTAGGAAAAAATATCGTTGAAAAGTGTAATTTTAAAAACATTTTAAGGGATATAAAAAAGGAGACGAAGCGATCACGCCACCAGATGGATCGCCCCCGGTGTAAAATGAATTAGTTAAAAAAAACCTTAATTGCAACAATTCTTTTTGAGATTTTCGATTTCTCACCAGTTAAGAAAATAAAAACAGTCTTAGAATAGTAAGTTCTATAGTTTTCAAATTATGCTAAAAACACTCACATGCACACAAATATATATATACATATATAACAAGTGGACTGAAAAGTTCGCAGGCTGACACATAGATGGCGCTACTAGTATTAAATCTATATGATTTTTAGTTAGACCTACACTTCAGAAGACACGTGTATAAATTTGACAATTGCACTATTAGTATGTGAGTTATAGCATTTTTAGTGAAGTTATAGCATTTTTAGTGTTTATCACGTGCTGTCCACTCAGCTGACTGTCGATTGGACTCCGGTGTGAAATGATGGAGCCACGTTTCATCCATTGTCACATATCGACGCAAAAAAATTCTGGTTTATTACGATTGAACAGCTCCAAACACTGCTTCGAATCATCAATTCATTGTTGTTTTTGGTCGATTGTGAGCTCTGCGCGGCACCCACTTTGAACAGAGCTTTCGTATATCCAAATATTCATTCACGATATGTCCAACACATTCCTTTGATATCTTTAGGGTCTCAATTATCTCAATCAACTTCACTTTACGGCTACCAAAAATTATTTTGTGGACTTTTTTTGATGTTTTCGTCGGTAACAGCCTCTTTGGGACGTCCACCGCGTGCATCGTCCTCGGTGCTCATTTCGCCTCGTTTAAATTTAACAAATCACTTCTCTACGGTTGATTTTCCTGGTGTAAAGTCCGAATAATGTTTATAAAGCCCAGCCTTATCTTCAATAGTATTTTTTTTTGCCAAAAAGCAATGCTTTATTAACACACGAAATTCCTTTTTTATCCATTTTTTCAAACTAATAAAAGTTGCTTTACTAAAAATACTATAACTCACATACTAATAGTGCAGAAGCTGTAAAATTTAGTCTTTTGAAGATTAGGGCTAACTAAAAATCATATGGATTTAATACTAGTAGCGCCATCTATGCGTCAGCCTACGAATATTTCAGCCCACCTGTTACAGGTCCCTGTTTGCATATAAAGTTATGTTATGCGATGATAATATTGATTGAAATGATGGAAATAAGATTGCACGGTACATGAAACAATAAAATTATTTTAATACTTCCTCCCATTTGCGCAAGAAGGAAAATAAAATTCCATTTCAAAACACATCCCTTTTATTTTCATGCATTCGGAAATTATTTCTCTGAAAAATAAGAATGATATGAAATGTACATGGTATAGAATTAGGATTTAAATGGGTGTGGTCTGATTCAATGTTGTTTCATGGTTTCATAGTAGAAACTGAATTATTTCTTCATTTAATAATACGGGACTATAGCTATCATATTTATTTACGATTTAAAAGACACCATTGCACAACTGTAACACAAAACAAAACATACAGTAACTATTTACAAAATCATCTTAAAAGCCAGTTCGTTTAAGGATATGTGTACCCTCCGAGCTGCCGGGTCTTCTTCACTTGACCCCTTTTTCTCTCTCTCTCCAATCCTCTGTTCTAAGGTCGAACGGGAAAAAAAACACACGATAAGACTAATGTAAGGGTCAACCCATGCTTGAAAGAAGATCTATCAACCTTTAACTCTTCCAAGTTGGCTATATAGTTTGTTTCAGGAATGCATGGTGGATCCTTACTACATAGAAGAATAAAATAAATTACACTAAGAATAAATTTTGGAACAGAAATTTGAGAACAGCTTCAAATAAGAAAATGTTCCATCTTCATTATATTCATTTCTCGAATTTAACCATTTCTGAACATTAAAACATGAAATTTAGCGTGTTTTACTGATATTGATGTTCTTAGCCTGGTTATCTTTCTTAATTAGTTCCTATCTATTTGGAGATAGTAAGCAAATTGTCAAGAAATATAATATTAAATTTGCCACCATTAGTCATATGTCACTGTTAGTGGTACTGTTTGGTTATCATCCTTTTTCTACCAATTTGTCAGCTGTATCCGCATGCACTGTCAATCATTGTAAAATTCTTTTTTTTATGTGGGATGTTCGTGCTTTTACTTCATAACCTACGAATCCAGTTAAGCTTATTGTTCAGTTTATAACTGTAAGTCGACGTTATCTTTTGCATGGTGCATATGATAAAAAGTAATGCTGCCATAAATATTCTCAAAAATATTAATCTTGAATTCATTTTTTATTAGAAAACACACAAAACGAGGTATTCCGACTATAAATTGAAATACACTATCGTAATTTTCACCATAACTACTATTTTTTAAAGAAGTTTTTTTTTATTTTGCATTACACCACTTCTTCTTCAACTGAATATAAATATCAAGATTTTAGTAGGTGTAAGGGGTGGATATCTTTTCATCAAGGCTTCTAAGATGGCCTGACAACACAAATTTTTGCAATGTAATAAAAAATTAGAATAATTTCCAAATGATGAAATTTTAAATTACATTTCTAGAAATAGATAAAGTAATTTTTTCTTCAGGGAAATAATAAAAAATTGATCAGCCTATATCCATTGTCCATAATCCATGGTTTGTATAACTTAATCACGTTGTACGTAAGACAGCCCATCAAGAACTGAAACATTCCTGGTAAAAATTATATATATAAGATAAGTACAATGAAACAATGAAAACAAAAAGAAGAAAAAAACAATTTGTTTTTGGGATTTACAAAATTCACCTTCAAGCCAAAGTTGTATGAAGCATTTTTATTGCTATAGTTAAACAATCAACGAAAAAGGTTTTGTAAATGAAGGGAAAGGAGTAAAATTAAATAGAAAATTAAATCGGAGAAAAGCTAAAGTACAAAGAGAGTATGACGGCATTCATTTAAAAGCATATTTTCTAAACATTTTTTCAGTAATTAAAATATATTCTTGAAAAGCATACGAATGTAATCAAATTTTATTATTCAAATGTTCATTAGAAATTAGTGATTAATGTACACTTTTTCAAAAATTGAATTTTAACATACCTGATAAAGTTATTTATGCTTTATTAAGAATTATTCTTTATAATTTAAATTATTCTCTCTAGATTGTAATTTATTTGTATAGAGTAATTTATACTGTATTATGTTATATTATACCGGAATAATTATATCAAATAACTACATTATTTTTCAATTCGTACCATTTTAGAAAACGAAAGAAATTGTAATTTATTTAGAAAAGTTCAGATCTATGAATTCATTAAAAACTTATGCTAAACTTTATCATATATGCAAAAGAAAAATAGTATTATAATTTTTTATTATTGTAATATTAAAAGCTTTATACATGTACATATATTTAATTAGCATAGTAACTATTAAGTTTATATTTAAGAATTAAGAAATAAAATGTGTGTATTTATGAATACATTGAAAACTATTGTTGCAAAACATACAATGTGTAATTCATAAGACGACATTTTATGTTACAATAAGAGCAGATATATGAGCAGTGAAATCTCATTACATTTCCATATAGTTTCGAAACACCAATTGGTGCACAATACACTATATTAATAAGTTTTGCAGACAGCTACAGAACACAAAAGACATTTTAATTCTATAACTTCCACGAAACTTTTGATACATTTCCAGACGAATACTTTCTATTTTAAAGGTAAGAAAATTACATATAAGACTGGAAAATAATAAATACTAAGTTTCCTATTAAATTTTAATATTTTCCGAAAGGTCTTCGCAATGAATGGCATATAAATGTTTTGTATATCTGAGCAGAAAGACATGGTGATTTTCAGAATTAATTTCAATATATTTTAAATTTTTATAAGTTAAATATTCATGACGTCTACAGCTTATTGAATCGTCTATAAAAAGCGTGCATTAGAATGGCAAATTGGAAATGAAGGGACTCATAACAAAAACAAATTGCATAATGTAGCATTTTCCCCACGGGAAGAGTTGTGGGTTTTCTTTCCCAGGAGAGAGTAATGCATATTCTCTGACAAGTACAAAATAACAATCTATTCCTCAAATTCGATAGCAGATAAGCAGTGTTGCGGGATTATATTACATGCAACGAGTGTTTTGTTATAATGAGAGCAACCTGTCACTCAAATCTGACATCAGATAATCAGTGCCATGGATAGCGATACATCAGAAAATTAGCGATTGTCTATTTGACCTTCACAGGTCAAAACAATTGCAGATGAGATATGGACTACGCCAAGAGTTGTTGCATCGTGAGTGGTGATAGACCACGGGCAGAGGTTGCGTCGAATCGAAAGAGTTATGAAGGAAGCTGCCCCCTCCCCCGTGTTAAAGGGTTTCTTAAAAGGAGGTTAGTAGAGAAGGAGGGTATATATATATATATATGTATATATACATATGTGTGTGTGTATTACATATGCATAAGTTATTAAGTATACATATGTGATTATATGTATTGCTAAATCAAAACTATAGAGTTTTTATAAAATGTTTGTGAATTTTCAAGTATATTGAGCTATAAATTAGATTTTCCGTTAAAAAAATTTGATGCTAATTTATGCCAACTCAATACCATTCTATAGTCAAATAAATACAATCAAATTTTCAACTGTATTTCAATTTGAACAATTAACTAAAATAAATTGACTTCAGAGATAATAATGCTTTATTATATAAACGCGTATTACTAAAATTCAATAATCGGCATTTATTAAATATTTAGTACTTCAATGAAATGCATGGGATAACACCCCTGTCTATGATTAATTTATCAATCAGAGACTTGAAAAGGACGAAGTTTATGGCGGCCAAATTCATCAGACAGTTTTCACTTCAAATAAGCCTCGAAATTTGTTAAATCAGCAGCCTGTAAAAATTGCCGGCGCCATGTCTCCAAGAAAATATCAAGTTATTAATACCAAACTATGCATTTTAATAGGCAAACACAAGTGTAGTGGAAATAATGATCGAAGTTGTGCTTAATGTGTCAGTTCCCTAATTAGAGAACACTTGGCTGTGTTATAATAGCACTTTATTGAGTGAGGTTTTAAAGAAGAAAATGCATTCACTGCTTAATTAAGACCCTTTTAAGTCATTTAAAGTAGCCTAATTTTAACCCACTTGATTTTCACTGAAGGGGGGGGTGGCATTGATTTTGGATATGAAGCATCACTCTTATGTCTCAATTAAGACACTTTTATTTGGAAATATTTTTCTATTTAAATAGATAAATTATTCAGTTTTGCATTTCATGTCATTTATTTAGTGTAAGGACTGATTTTTTTTTTTAAATATAATAAATAGCAAATTAAATTCTTTTTTTATTGTGTAAAAGTTATTATATTATAATTTACTTGTTTTGTCAGATATAAAAGTAATGATAATTCTTTTTGTAAATTACTATAAGATCCCCAATATTTGATATTGCAATTACTATTTAAAAATATTGTTTTAAATCCACAAAAAGTAGAACTTTGAACAAAATTGATATAAAAATATAAAAAAGCATCGAATATTTAGTATAAAAAGATTATCACTGAGGAATATATTTTCATAAAGTTACATATGTTATTACTAAAAGTGGTAAAATAGTTCTCTAAATTTAAACAATTTTATAAGTAAAATAAAAATTAGAAAAATATTTTCTCTATTTTTAGTGTATGTGTATTCATAGAAAAAAGAATGACTCTAACGCTTAATTATTTAACCATGTATTAATAGGCTATTTCTTACAACGTATATCTGTAAAATAACACAAATTAAATATAATCCTTTATTTCCAGTGTTATTTTACATTCTTTTGAATTTAATGGTAATTTCCTTTAAAAATTTATCTCAAATGATTCATTCGGTCACAGCTGTTACCAAGTTTTTGCTATTCTTAAAGTATGCTAAAATAATATTTTCAAAAATTAATCTTTACAATAATTGCCACTAAAAAATGTACATTGGGGTTAATTAATCTTCCTGAACATATTTGAAAGCTACAAAAAGGCTAGTTACAAGAAAATTTAGAATTTACTACATTTTAATTTAAACAAATTTTAAATATCAAATAAAAACATTTATTCTTAGTTAATTTGAATTAATTAATTAACTAAAATTAAAATAATTAATTTTAATCAATTTTAGCTAATTTATTTCATCAGTGTATTATAATATTATAATTTATTTTAAGAATTTTTTCTTTTTACACTTAAAATTCAAAAAGAATTATTATTAAGTTTTAAAAACAGCGTTTTAGAATACCTGAAAAGGTTTTTCAGAATCGTAATCATTTACACACACACACACACACACACGCGTATATATATATATATATATATATATATATATATATATATATATATATATATATATATATATATATATATATATATATAAAACACATGTTCACCTATAGATATATATATAGGAGAGCATGCGTTTTCCGTTTATGTATGCAAACAAACAACTTATTTATGATTGGTTAATGCACGATAGTGTCCTGAGGGACAATTGCCTAGTGCTCTGGCCTTTGATACCTCAGGCTTCAGGTTCGAATCCGGACGGTTGCATGAAAATTCGTTAGTGGTTCCATCCCCTTTAAACTGTAGGTCTAGGTTTAATTAGCCTAAAGTGTACAAAAAATTATCGTAGAGCAACACACCAACATTAAAGAGCGACATTCTTTTCCTTTAGCCTTTTTTAGGGTATCATCCAATATTTGCGAATCATAAGTTAAAAAATCTGGAACACTTCCCGCATTCAACCTGAGTACAGAAATCGAAAAGATTACTCATGGTATTTCATATTATATATAGTCTCCTGGTTTATAAAAATAGTGACTGCAATGTACGCCACCCTCAGATACGAACCTCAGCACTCCTAGAGCTTAACTGAGCCCATTAGCATCGGGTAACGAGTCGGGCTTTTATATATTTTACTAAATATTTATTTCCTGAGTCAATTGTGTGTGAATAGAGTCGAGCCTACGATAAACAATAATGAAACTTTCTATTCCAGCAGATAGCAAGAAAAACTTGTTCTTTAAAGTATCTCCGCAATATGGACTGGAGATGTTTTCTTTGAGGAATCTTTTGAACCACGAGATAAGGGGGAATCCGTTTCCCAAGAAATCATACTCTAGTATACGCTGAAGAAAGGGCAAATATTTCCTTCGCTTGCTCACATTGAGGGTGGTGTGGGCGAGGGTGTTTGGAAGGAGGTACTCTTTTGGGAAATTCAACCGAAAGAAACCAAGAGTGTACTTTCCAAAAGTCTGCCTCAAAGGTGCTTTTCAACCCAAAACTTAGATGCCACTGCAAAGAATATTTTCAAAGTTATCCGATGTGAATAATATGACAAATTATGGGAGAAAAATATCACATTCATATAGGTATTCACTATTCAGTTTATACTGTTTTTAGAAATGTATAGAAAATAATGTATATATATATATATATATATATATATATATTTTGTGTGTGTGCTTACAGGCGGTTATCAAAGTAATGAAAACACCCTAGAGTTATAAGGAATCCTTTATTAATGCAGCGTAGAACTTCCTTTGGCATGCAATACAACTTGGATTAAGCTGGGAATTGAATCATACAAGGGATTAGTGTTTAGACGAATAATGAGCCATTCTTCAAGGAGATTGGTCTAAAATAGCGCATAACGGTTTAATGATATAGAAGTTTGGGGAGGGGGGAAAATGTGCAGGCCAAGGTAGATGTTTCACTTCATCTTCGTGTTCATCAAACCATGATTGGACAGTTCCACTGAATGAATAAGAGCATTATCATCCTAGAAAGTTCCATCTCCTACCGGAAACAAAGTTTGTATCATACAATGATTCTCGTCAGCTAAAACTTAACTATACTTCTCCTTAGAGAATCTCCCTTTCAGGTTTACTATTTGGCCAGCAGAAAACCACGGCATGTCAACAATACCATGACAGATTTACCTCCATGATAGTTTAGAAGGGGACAATCACGATCATACGATTGTGTGGATATCCTCCAAACGTGCATATGTTGTATTGTTGGGAAAAGGGCGAAAGATCCTTTGTCAAACCCTATAACTGTCCTCCACTTATAAATCTACCAAGTTTTCTGGCTGTGGAACCACTGTAGACGAGGTTTGGCATAACAGATGGAGCAGGAAGCTTGGGTATTTCTGCTCCGCATAAATGTCCTGTTTAGCAAGTTGCCAAGTATAATGATTGACACTAGAGAATCCAGATGCTGATTATGCTCTACGGTCTCTTTGGCTGCAGTTTATTGCTTTTTAGACATGACAATCCGCTTCAATACCCGTCGGTCTCTTTCACTCAGATTTTCCTTACCGTGTGCACGATGTCATGTCAATAGACACCGTATCTCCAGAAACACCTAGAAGTTGGGATATTTCGGTCAAAGTTGTTCCAGCAAGTCGGTCTCTTTGGAAGTCTATGAGGCTTGACAATTTACTCTTTTGACAATATTCCAAGACGAGTACAACTTCCCTAAAGCTACCTCATACTATTATGATGTACACTTTTTATACTAAAACAATGGTGTTGGTAAGACATTGTAATGCTTATGAAGGGCTTTTTAAATGACACATTTAATCGCTTTTATTTTATTTAAATGTGTTTCTGTAGTTTGATAAGCATCTGTATTTACTAAAGAGCTAGGCAATGACTCACCATTCATTAATCTGGCTATATATATATATATATATATATATATATATAACTGAATATTGCAATAAGAATATTGGCAATTTTACCTGAATAATTGCAAATTAAAAAACATTACAAATTTATTCAAATCTAGGCAAAAAAAAATTTGTAACAGTGTAAAAATTTAATTTAATTAATATATATAACTGTGGACACTAGGTCGACATGACACTGAGAGATTTAAAAAAAAAAATATTTCAATAAATAATGCTCTTAAAAAGGATACTAACTCATAAAAAAAATTTCTCATTGATACTAGCAATTCATCTGATGTTCGACATCTAATCCATCCAATGTTAAAAAGTAAAGCACAGGCATATGTCATTAGAGCTATTGCCTAAAACCTCGTAAATAAAAGCAAATTACTCAAACTCAAATATTAATGTCTTTTCTGTTGCGTTCACCATGTGTGTGTGAGGCGTTCAGTTTCCCGATGGCAGTAATGATGGAAACGAGTCATTAGGGAGTTTGCTTTTTGTGAACCGAATCAATTAATTGTCCGCTACAATGAGTGCCCAGTTGACTTAAGACAGGGATGAACGACTCGAATGATTGGGGACACGGAAGGGCAGACAGTTTCTTTTATTAGCTTTTTTATTAGGTTTTTTTATTTATTTATTATTTTTTTCCTTGATCAGTTTGGCAAATAGTTATCAAGAGACAAAAAAAAAAAAGATTCTTTTACTTTTATTTATTTATTTATTTCCTTAAGTTTTTTTTTTTTTTTTTAAATAAAAATAAAAGTTTCATATTGAGTTGTTAATGTATTAACAACTTATGCTAATGTGTTAATGTATGTTAATGTGTTAATGCATGCTAATGTATTAATGCTTTACTGTATTATACTTTTACTATTATGTGATTACACCTTCAATATTTATTTTCAAAAATATTTAATATGTTCAAAATTAAGTTCTCTTTCATTTTATTTATTTATTTATTTATTATAATTATTATTTTATTTCTATTTGCTCCTTAATTAGTTTGATGAATAGTTATCGAGACACAAAAACAAGTGATTCTTTTTCATTTATTTATGTATTCTTTTAAAAATTTTTTACTTAATAATGAAATTTTCATATTCAGTTATTCATGTATATTCTTTTCGTTACATATTCCTTTTAATTGTATTTTTATTATTATGTGATTACACCTTCGATATTTATTTTCTTAAATATTTAGTATGTTCAAAATTTATTTCTCTTTCATTTTATTTATTTATTATAATTATTATTTTATTTCCGTTTGATCCTTAATCAGTTTGATGAATAGCTATCAAGAGACAAAAACAAGTGATTCTTTTTCATTTATTTATGTATTCTTTTAAAATTTTTTACTTAATAATGAAATTTTCATATTCAGTTATTCATGTATATTCTTTCGTTACATATTCCTTTTAATTGTATTTTTATTATTATGTGATTACACCTTCGATATTTATTTTCTTAAATATTTAGTATGTTCAAAATTTATTTCTCTTTCATTTTATTTATTTATTATAATTATTATTTTATTTCCGTTTGATCCTTAATCAGTTTGATGAATAGTTATCAAGAGACAAAAAACAAGTGATTCTTTTTCATTTATTTATGTATTCTTTTTAAAAATTTTTTACTTAATAATGAAATTTTCATATTCAGTTATTCATGTATATTCTTTCGTTACATATTCCTTTTAATTGTATTTTTATTATTATGTGATTACACCTTCGATATTTATTTTCTTAAATATTTAGTATGTTCAAAATTTATTTCTCTTTCATTTTATTTATTTATTATAATTATTATTTTATTTCCGCTTGATCCTTAATCAGTTTGATGAATAGTTATCAAGAGACAAAAACGAGAGATTCAATATCATTTATTTATTTATTCTTTTAATAATTTTTTAATTAATAATAAAATTTTCACTTTCACTCATTCATGTATATTCTTTTTTGTTGCATATTCATTTAAATTGCATTTTTATTATTATATGATTACACCTTCGATATTTATTTTCCTAAATATTTAGTATGTTCAAAATTTATTTCTCTTTCATTATATTTATTTATTATAATTATTATTTTATTTCTGTTTGATCCTTAATCAGTTTGATAAATAGTTATCAAGAGACAAAAGCGAGATTCTTTTTCATTTATTTATTTATTCTTTTAATAATTTTTTTAATTAATAATGAAATTTTCACTTTCACTCATTCATGTATATTCTTTTGTTACATATTCATTTAAATTGCATTTTTATTATTATATGATTACACCTTTGATATTTATTTTCCTAAATATTTAGTATGTTCAAAATTTATTTCTCTTTCATTATATTTATTTATTATAATTATTATTTTATTTCTGTTTGATCCTTAATCAGTTTGATAAATAGTTATCAAGAGACAAAAGCAGAGAGATTCTTTTTCATTTATTTATTTATTCTTTTAATAATTTTTTTAATTAATAATGAAATTTTCACTTTCACTCATTCATGTATATTCTTTTGTTACATATTCATTTAAATTGCATTTTTATTATTATATGATTACACCTTTGATATTTATTTTCCTAAATATTTAGTATGTTCAAAATTTATTTCTCTTTCATTATATTTATTTATTATAATTATTATTTTATTTCTGTTTGATCCTTAATCAGTTTGATAAATAGTTATCAAGAGACAAAAACGAGAGATTCTTTTTTCATTTAGTTATTTATTCTTTTTAATAATTTTTTTAATTAATAATGAAATTTTCATAACCAGTCATTCATGTGTATTCATGTATAAGTACCTAATCATTCAAATTATACTGTATTATTATGTGAGTATACCTTCGATATTTATTATCCTAAGTATTTAGTAAAATCAAAGTTAAGTCCGTTTAATTTTATTTATTTATTTATATTTTTTTTCATTCTGTATTTAGTTATTTATTCTCTTAAGATTTTTTTGATAAATAATAATAATTTTTTTTTTCAAATTTAGTCATTCATGTATATTCTTAAGTTATATATTCATTGAAACTAAACATTTCTTATTATGTGAATACAAGCTTCGATCTTTACTCTTTAATGAGTTTTTTTGGTTTTTATAATTTTTTTAAATATAATATAAATAAAAAACGAAAGTTAATTGGATTTAATCTGTATTTAATTTACAGTACGATATGTGGAGTAAAACGTGAAAAACAGTTTTCTGTTACGTTACCATGTTATAGTTATATTTTTAAAAATCATCAAACATATTAACTCTTTGATGAATTATAAAAAGAATAATATTTTATCAAAAACAGAAAAATATAATTAGATGTAATAATGACTCAATTTCATTTTTATCTTCTTTTGTAACTTGTAATTTTTATAGCCATTCATTCATCACTAAATATTAATTTATTGAATTATTTAATACTATGAATTTGTTCAATAATATATTAATTTATTTAATATTTGCATAATTGTGAAAATTGCCTTTGAGCTTTAGTGTATCAATGCACTTAATTATGTAATACGTGGATGAAAAAATAAATATACATATGTTCTCTTAAATATAAAGTTCAAGTACTCAATGGGGTGCTTTCCATCTAACACGACTGCGAGATTCTTCGAGAACAAAGAATCGTATAGAATCCAGATAGCGTCCATACAGCTTATGTGAGATGACCCAATATCTCCCATTTCAAACGTAATTTTTTCTTCTAAAAATTTTAATAAAATATATCTAAAATTATCCCAACACCAAAAAAAAGTATAAAAGTAAAGTTTTATATATTCATACTGCAATGGAATATTGCAGTATGAATATATAAAAATTCCTTTTTTCAAGCTTTACAAATTATCCTTTCGTCCATTTAAATAATGTTTAATTTATTTAAGATAATAACAGAATTAAACTATTTATAATAATTGCATTCTGGTAAATTTATTCACATATAAAAAGAATGGTTCTAACGAGGCTGTTATACACATAGAATGTTCTATATGGAATATGGCGAATTAAGACTAATAACATTAAAAAGGAGTTGTTTCATTTAATTTTTTATTATAATGTTATTAAAAAAAGATATAAAAAGGAAGGAAATATTATTTAATATCATTATTTCTCCCTCAAACAATTTTGTAAAGAAAATTTTTAAAAAATTCAATTTGATTGAGATTACTTTAAAAATGACGCTCATCTTATTAGTTAGCTGCCGAGAGTTTGGTTATTGACTTATTAGAGAAGTTCTCGTTAGTTAAGTTAATTTCTGATAAATAAATTGTTTAATTGATTTTAATTGATTATATATTTATACTGCTTAATTGATTTTAAGTTAATTGATTTTAATCAATTTTAATTCAAGATAATGGATTTTAATTTAAGATAATGAGTTAATTCTGAATTAAAACGATGGAAAGTTAATTTATAATGAATTAAAACAATACAAATTAAATTCTGATTAATTAAAAACAATTTTCCTCTTTCAAATAATAAAAAAAAATGGATATTTTTTAATAATTAAATGGATTTTTCAAGGAAATCCTTCATGAAATGTGGCATCAAACAACTGGTAACTGACAATGTACTATGTAAGTGTAATTTAATTCATTCACTAATATTTCAATTTAAGCAATTAGGAGTTCTAAGAAACTATGAAATTGGGAAAATATAGCACAATGGCATTAAGGTTATGCGGTTTATCCAGATTAATATTTTTAAAATTTTTTTTTATTTATATCTTCAATACTTATAATAAAATAAATAATTAACACTAAACATTGTTGTTAACAGTTTTGCTCATACAGTCATTTTATAAACCTCTCACTGTATTAAAAGAATGAAGTTCTTCCTAGTTTATCTTGTACTTCGTCTGTCTGCAAAGAGTACGTCATAGTTTGCCTGGCACCTTATCTGTAAGCAAGACGTACGCCACAGTTTATCTGATACTTCCTTTGTCAGCAAGAGGCATCTGACTGTGTCACAGGAAGATCTGCCAACCCACCATCCCCTGCTGAAACTTCACAATTAAGGTACATCACAAAGGTACATCCTAGTTTATCTGATACTTCAGCAAAAAGCACGCCATAGTTTATCTGGTACTTTATTTGTAAGCAATACAGACACAATAGTTTATCCGGTACTTCCTGTGTCAGCAAGAAGCACTTGAGTGTGTCACAGATTTGGCAACCACCCACGTTCTTCTGTTGAAACTTCTAGTTAAGGTATCCTACCATCCTATTTAACACCCTAGTTTTTCTGGTACTTCTTCTGTCAGCAAAAAAATCACACCATAGTTTATTTGGTAATTTATGTGTAACCAAGACATACGCCATAGTTTATTCGGATACTTCTTGTGTTAGCAAGAGACACTTGGACTGTGTCACAGGAAGATCTGTCAATCTATCTCCTGTTGAAACTTCACAGTTAAAGTACATCACAAAAATACATACCAGTTTCAGAAAATTCAAATCAAATTCAGAAAATAAAAAGTTTATCTGGTGCTTCCTCTGTCAGCAAAAAAAAGCACGCCTCAATTTATTTGGCAATTTGTCTGTAACCAAGACGTATTCCATAGTTTATGTGATACTTCCTGTGTCAAAAAGGCACTTGAATGTTTCTCAGAAAGATTGATCAACCCATGATCTTCTGTTGAAACTTCACAGTTTGGCGCATTACCAAGTTTGTAGTTTCAAAAGTGAAGCAATATAACTGATGCAATGCCAAGTTAGTTGTTTGTTCTAATAATGCACATAACGAAAGAAGACTTTTTATTAAAAAATCATTAAAGTTATTTATCAAAGTTCTATTATTATCATCATTTCACTTAAAAATTTTATTAACAACACCTAAAAGCAGAGAGAATGAAGTAACTAAGATAGAAATCTATAATAGTAACTGAGAAAGAAACAGTTAAAGTCTCAATAGTTAAACACCTTTTCTTACCATCCCTTTTAAAAATCCCTCGAAAGTTCTTCTACCAAATAACTGCATTTTCATTTCAGTGCCCAAGGAAAGGCTGAAGAATAACGGAAACATGAACAAATATTAGGACAAAGATTTTACGCGGCAACAGGTCAAATCTTTTAAGTGTCCGTCTTGCCCCCTGGCGTCAGACAGTTTACATTAGCCCATAGAATACTTCCGAAAATTTTTATTAATGACATAGTTAAGGAAAAGATAAATAAAAGTGAGGACTTCATCGCGATAGAAAAACTTTCTCTTCTTGCTTTTTATGGATAAAAATCGGATTTATGGGGATTTTCTGATAAAAGTTACTTGATATTTTGTAGCAAAGATATTGTAGATGACAAATATTCTTTAGGCTTAAATAATTTATAGTTAAAGAAATAAATGTTTGCTTTGCTTATAATGTATTAAAATTGATTAATTTACTAAATTTGAATTAAATATTTTTAAAAGAAGTTGTTAAGGCTAATCCCTAGTTTGATATAATCAAATTAAAATTTATACAGTTATAATATATTATTTATTTAAATGATTGTTAACTAGTTACAGTTAAAGTTATTGAAAAGGTTTTTGCAAAAATTGCAATGTATTATTTTAGATTTTTTATAATGTATTACTTTATAGATTTTTATAATGCATTATTTTATAGATTTTTGCAATGTATTATTAAAAGAAAAATTCAATTTTGATTTAATACTTATTAAATGTTAATATTTGAACCACATTACTAGTTTGGTGTCTAAAATTAGAAAGATGGTTTGTAATTAAAATAATCAAGTTTTTCAGAAATATGAAAAAAACCATGGCTTACACTCAAAAACTTGTAGCTAAAGACATTCATTTGAAACATTTATATACATTGGATAATTCAATCAAAGTATTAGTGATACCTAATATATGCCTAATATTAATGATTAATCAAATGTGCAAGACACTTCTCTTTAAGTAAAATGAGCTCTTAAGATATATGTTTATAAAGAGCTCGTTTTTAATTAAAGAGCAATGTATTTTCATTTGATAATCACCTACAAAAATAAATAAATGTTCATAGAACAGTAATTATGCTTTAAATAAAATAATTAAATATGTTTTCTATGTCAAATTGTATAATATTCTTCCCCATATGTAAAACATTGAATGGAAAATTTATATTATTACTTCCATTGGAAATATAGTGAGTTCCATTCCAGGTGTACAATATATTTTTATTGATTTATAAGTTAAGGATTTTCTATTTTAAATTTCGTATGCATTATAGTTAAAGCTAAAAAATAAAGTACTAAACAGTATCACCACTCTATTAGCATTACTGTTACACTCCTGTCTATATAAAAATTCTTATATTTTTATCTAGCATATGCTTTACAATTTTTATAATTTATATAACTGCAATATTTAATTTATAATAGAACATAAAATTTAAAATAATTTCCGTTATAAATTTAAATATTATATTGCTATAGTTGAAGTTTTTAAATCTTTATTTACAGATAAAATTGACTTTTAATATACCAATTATAGGTTACATTAAATTTATATCTGTAATTCTGGAGAAACAATCATAAATTTTTAAAAGGTATCTTATGAGTTTGGGGAGCAGTAAACTGTTCATCTTCCGGATCAAAAGAGCTGGGTTCGAATCCTTACAAGCAATTTCTAACTTTTCTGTATATATTGGGTACAGTAATACCAACTAGATACCATCTGGTTACCAATACTATTTACCATCTACATACCATACTAGATACCATCTGGATACCAATACTATATACCATCTATATTAGATACCATCTGGATACCAATACCACTACATAGATACCATCTGGATACCAATACTATATACCATCTACATACCATACTAGATACCATCTGGATACCAATACTATATACCGTCTACATTACTAGATACCATCTGGATACCAATACTATATACCATCTACATACTATACTAGATACCATCTGGATACCAATACTATATACCATCTACATTACTAGATACCATCTGGATACCAATACTATATACCATCTACATACCATACTAGATACCATCTGGATACCAATACTATATACCGTCTACATACCATACTAGATACCATCTGGATACCAATACTATATACCGTCTACATTACTAGATACCATCTGGATACCAATACTATATACCATCTACATATCATACTAGATACCATCTGGTTTACCAATACTATATACCGTCTACATTACTAGATACCATCTGGATACCAATACTATATACCATCTACATACCATACTAGATACCATCTGGATACCAATACTATATACCGTCTACATTACTAGATATCATCTGGATACCAATACTATATTATATACCATACTAGATACCATCTGGATACCAATACTATATACCGTCTACATTACTAGATACCATCTGGATACTAATACTATATACCATTTACATACCATACTAGATACCATCTGTATACCAATACTATACCATCTACATACCATACCAGATACCATCTGGATACCAACCCTAGGATTGGATGTCTGATGTAAAAAGGTTTCTTTTCACTTTCCTTTAGTAACGCTTGAGCCACTATGCGTCTGTCAATTCGCTGGCTAATGAATTTAAATCGAAGTCCTTGACATTTGACGATAATATTTTTGGCGATATTAACAAAAAAGTTGACATTACTTTTGGAAATTTCTTTGATCTGTAAACTAAATGTTTTTGATTGAAAATTTGATTGCATAAAAATTATATAAAAGTTTAGAATGTAGTGCATCGAATAAAATTTTATGTAATTAAATAACTTTTAATCGTGTTAATTTACGTTATTAAACAGTTTCACTCCTACCAATTCATGGCGAAGCATTTCCATATTATGATAAAATCACCTTTCTTCGAAAGGTGATTGGCCACTTCAATAAATGAAAATCCCATCATACCAGCAGGTATTTGAAAGACGAATTAATTGCAAATGCACATATATTCAAATAATATATATCCAAGTATCACAGAAACCAAGGCAAATTATCGCCATATAAGCCAATTTTGTAGATCAATACAGTACAATGAACAAGTGAAAATTGCCATAAACAAGTCGTTTCAGTTGAAACGTCGTCGAAACGGTGATCTCGTCCGATGAGATTCGTCGTGTCTCAATAGTCCAGGTTAAATCCCCCTTCAACCCTATTTGCATTCAGATGAGAGCTTTCTGGAATTCAGGAATTCCTCCCGAATAAAGGTGACTTACTTCGGATCCAAAGACTAATGTACTTCATAAGGGCAGGTCACGTGTGAATGAAAGTTAATAGATATAATTTCAGATATAATCACTCGTTTATTCGGATATTGGAATCACTTCCGTCTGAATTAAAGAGTGTTTAAACGGTATTAAACTGTCTGTAGCAAGTCTGTTTTGCAACAGTAAAGAAATTGCAGATCTGTTCTTTAGGAAGTGCAAAGAAGGGGGATCCATTTTATAATGGCAAACTCAAATAGTTATAAATTTTTAAGTAACTAATAGCTCTTATTTTTTGTAATAAAAAAATATTTTTATGTATATGTGTTTTGAGTAAATTTTTACACTTCATACATTTTTTCTATTATGCTGAAAGCTTAAAATAATGAATATTTTGAATGATGAGAAAACTACTAATGAAATAGTAATTTTCTGTTTCAATGAATGACTACACCACTCATTCTTACTTTTGTTTCCTGTTCATAGACATGTTTTCACATATAAGACAGACCAAAAGTACTGTACTTGCTTCTTTTTTTATTGAGTTAAAAAATAACATATCATACTGTTTTGGCATTTCTTGGTTATGCACTAGATAAGAAGAAAGTGATAAATTCGGAAAAATAATTGAACTTCTTAGTGTTATATATTTATTATTTTAGGTTTCAGAAAACAAGCGCCATTATATACTGAGAAAGATTACATGCAGTGTTTAGGAGAAATGAGAGATTTAATTAGAAGTTACCAAAAAAATAACAATTTGTTTTAGCATTCAAGCCCATTAAATCGCATCTTGATCAGAATTACTCATCTCATTTGAATAGTTTTACCACAATTTATTTCTTTAAATTTATTTGCGAACTATCTATTTTCTTCCGGAAAGCTCAGATCTTGTTTTGATTTTTCTCGTTAACAAGAGTAATTTATTTTTTTTTTAGCAAAACTCAGAATAAAACGAATTTCGATATTCTGACATTTCGCAAAGTTTTCTTCCGTCAATCTCTACGAAGGAAGCTCATTTGCATTGAGCATGCTTCGTACTTGAGACTTTTAGATAAAAGGAACTGCGTTAACCTAACTGTATTTATTTGACATACAGAAACTGTTTTACTTAAAAGCTTAAACAATGGCTACAAAAATGGTTTAATGGGTCTTATCTTTTCATGTGCGAACGTGTTCAGTCTTTAAATTTAATTCTAGATTAGTTCTATATGTAATAATTTAATAAAGTTTATTTTTATAATAGTTTATTGTTGATACTTATTTCAAAAATTGCAATAGATTTTTTTAGTGTAAAATTAAATTTTCTTCCAAAAATAATTTAAAACATGTCGAATAAAATTATTACAATAATAAAAGTAAAACGGACATCAATATAGCTTATAGAATATTTAATTTTTCTTTAAATTTCCTATTTAATATATAAGGTTGATCGGAAAGTAAAGCAAGATTTAGATAGACAATTTTGAAAACAAAAAAAAAAACTTTTATTCTTATTCAAATTTAATCACTAATTTAATTTCCTGTAATTTTTCTATGATTTTTAACCATTTTTGAAATAACTTTTTTTGTTTCCATTTTAGAAAAAGTTTTTGGTTTGGCAGGAAAATACTCATTCAGAGAATTTTTGATCAATTACTGAAATTTTTATAAAAGAAAATGTTGCAAACACCTAGTCAGATAATAGTCTAATGAGATTATGGCTGGATTATAAGAAAGGTGGATATAAAGTGAATGGGAGAGAAATTCTCATCATAATTCATTCGTTGAATCATTTGCGCTGTTTGAGGCAGGGCGTTATCTTGTTGAAGAATCATTCAAAGTGTTTATTGAGTAATGCAGGTTGTTTAGTGAGCAAAGTCAGCTTTAAATTCTCTAATTGTCGGCATTACATGTCTGAGGTGAGCAATTAATTTGGTTATTACCAAGAAGTTCGAAATAAACCATCCCTTCCGTATCCCATCAAAATCAATCAATTCCAAAGCAAAACCTTCTTTGGATGCATTCTTGTCTTTGCTGTGATAAACGGGTTTTCTTTTGGCTTAACTATGGTTTTTTTTTTTTTTTTTTTTTTTTAGTAATTTCTGCATAAAGTATCCACTTTTCATATGCTTTAAGAAAGGATCAATTTCATTCAAATGATTAATGATGCGCAAGCATGTCTTGTTATTGACAGTTTGGAGCTGTAAGCTGAGATGGAACCAAAGCACTTTCCCCCTCATTATTAACTACTTCACTACTGTTGTTTGATCACAGTGAATTCTACTGGCTAGTTCTCTGTGGGATTCTAATTCTCAATGTTTGAAACCATCATTGCCAATCTGATTTGATCCATTCTGCATTGTTCTCTGTTCATCTTCAAGACTAAAAATCCTATAATTATTTACACCAGTGTTGAACTTGACTTCCACATATAGATCCTAGAACACGGAATAAATGTTTCGAATTGCTTCTCCAGAATTTTCCATGGAGCCTAAACTCAAAAGTCGTCATATGACGAATATATAAATTATCCCATTCCCTCAGTTTTCTGGAAAATTTAAATTAAAATATAAGTTTAATGCAGTGTAGAAAAAAGTACAGAGTATTAAGTTTAAAATATTAAGAAAATAATGCTATCAAAATTATTTCCAGCATTTATGTCCACCTGAATTTAGTATGTTGAAATCCAGTATTATTTTCAATCCTACTCAATATTTACTATGGTTTTTGTTTCAATGCATATAAAACAAAACTATTAAAATATTTCACTCTACTCTACATACACTCAAGAGCCAAAATATTATGACCACCCCCACATTTTGCAATGAACTCGCCTGGATGATGTGGAAGGCAAGTGATCAGGTGGAAGTGGTATTTAACTGGTATTAAGTGGTGGTATTAATCCATGCCAAGACGGGTTGAAGCTGTGTTGCTCGCCAAAGGTGGGCCAACTCGTTATTGACAGGTGGTCATAATGTTTTGGCTCTTGAGTGTATATTAATAATGAAAAACAATTTGAAAATAGGCTTGCCCATCGACGATAAGTATTTCACTTAGTTTGAATTAAATTCCAAAAATAAATGTTGCAGAAGATAATTGAATAGTTTAGAGGAAATTTCAATTATCGTTATGAAATTTGTTATTAACATATCAAGCAGTGTTATTAATGCAATTTGACAACTAAATGTTTTATTGCATTGCAATAATTTTCTGAAATAATTAAATTTGTTTAATTTTAAGGATAATTATGATTGCTTTTCTAACTTCGGAAGTTTTGTTTCAAATAGTTGTGACCAAATGTGGGTACAGAGTTATGGAGCTACCGATGGGCATCCTGGATAGTGCTGAAGTTGATACCTGCCTACTTTATATTTCATACCCTCAGCTAAAATGCCTGATATTATAAAATATTATTTCTACATAGCTAAAAAAGATATAATTATTAAAATTTAAACAATCCTTTAAAGCCACTTGTATTATTAAATCCATCTAAAATATAATAATAAATAAATGAAGACATAATTAAGTGAAGGAATGCTTAAATTATGAAAAAAATTTAAATCTTCCCATGACTAAATTAACGTAGATTAAATTTTAATTAGTGATCGTCTCCTTCAATTAGCATTCCGTCATAGAATTAATAACCATCCATGATAATTCATTAAAGTTGGAATAGCATATTTATTTTCATATAAACAAATTTACGCTATACCAACATAAAAGTTTGAAGTCAATTAAAGTGCTAATTAAAATGCATTAAATATCTGCAGAAAGACTAAATACATAACACTTTAACAGCCAGTGAATATCGTTAGGAAGTACCTGGTATCGGTACAGTAAATCATCCTTTAGTTCAAGAATTTCCGCTTCAAATGTTCTTATCTGGTTTCGGATAGAACGTTTCCCGTTCCTATCCCCGGGAGATTTCCGGAGCATAAATTGTGCCGAGAAATCTTCCCCTGAATGCATTTAAAAGGAAATGTGAACTGGTGATTAATCATTGCTCTCAACCGCAAGGGATTGTAGATTTTATACCCACTTAAGGATTTGAATTTCTCGAAATTGAAATATTTTTTCCCCACTTTATCTTTTTATCTTTGGATATTAAAAACATTGTAACATGAAGGGAAAATTTGCAAACCAATGTAGTTGGTATACTACTGTGTTCAAAAGTAAGACCAATTTTCAATTTAAAATTCCCGGAGATTATGGAATTTCAATTTTTTTTCTTTTAGGTTTCTGGCACTGCCCTTGACATCAGTGTGAAATTTGACGTAAAATATCCATTACCGCTTGAGTTACGCTTGGCTTTATGAGACGCTAAAACTGATTCCGGCGATTTTTGAAATGTGTGAATTCATTGAACAAAGAACTTGTATTCAATTTTTTTTGCGGAAACATATAGAATGTTGCAGAAGGCATTTGGTGAGCATTCCTATATCGGAAAGGAAGGTTTAGAAGTGGTATAAAAAGTTCAAAGAAGGCAGAGAAAGCGTTGAAGATGAAGATCCCTCTAGTCGACCACCAACCTCAACCGACGAAGCTCACGTCCAAAAAAATTAAAGATTTGGTGCTTGCGATTTACAATTAGAGACTTTGCTGCTGATGTTGAAATTTCAAAAGGATCGGTCAATTCCATTTTGGGTACCGAAGACACGGAATGTGCCAGCTCACACTGCGTTGATTCTTCGTGACTTTTTCGCGAAAATGAAACCCATATCGTTCCACAACCCCCATATTCACACCGTGCGATTTCTGGCTGTTCCCTAAACTCAAAAGACCACTCCGAGGAGCCGTTTTGAGTCGATTGAAGAGATTCAACGTGAATCGCAGCGCGCTTTGAAGGTCATCCCTGCCGATGATTTTTTAGCATGAATGGAGGATTGGGAAAAAAAGTTGGCATAAATGCATTGTGTCCTGAGGGGTTACTTTGAAGGTGATGAAATAAATTTGAAAGAATAAATAAAGAGTTTCTGCAAAAAAAATTGGTCTTACTTTTTGGGCACAGTAGTATCGCAATAATAAATTTGAATATCATTACATTTTTCTTGTTTAAAAATATTATACAATGTTATTCAATATCAGTAATTCCGAAACTTATATGTACGTCCATCCTCTTTTTCAGAACCCCCCAGAAATCTGTTTATTTAAAATAAAGGAAAGAAAATAAAAGAATATAAAAATAATTGTGTGTGTTTATGTATCTAAATATCTATCTATGTTTTAAAACCTAGTGAATAATGATGTAAATTAAAAAATCTTGAAATTATAAAGGTTTTTGCAGTTATATATTATTTGCAAAGTTATTATCAATCATTAAAATTAACCATAACAACATTCGTATTTCATTACTAATAGAATATTAATCTTTATGGATAAATGATTACATGAAGTAAAATAACAAAAATCTATTAAATTGGTTAATAATATAACATTATAATGGAAATAATAAATTAATAAACATTATAATAAATTGCATAATATTTAAATAAAATAACGAATTTATAATGATTTTAATAAAAATAATGAATTGTTAAGCATTATAGTAGAAACTGGTGATTAATCACTGCTCTCAACCGCAAGGGATTTGTAGATTTTATACTCACTTAAGGACTTGAATTTCTCGAAATTAAAAATAGGTTTTTTTTTTTTCCACATTATCTTTTTTATCGTTGGATATTAAAAAACATTGTAACATGAAGTGGAAATTTTCAAACCAATGTAGTTGGTATATTATAGTAATAAATTTGAATATCATCACATTTTCTTTATTATAAATATTATCAAGTGTTACTCAATATTAATAATTCCCAGCTTATATTTAAGACTGCTGCCGTTTCAGAAAAATTATTTAGTGCCATCCCCTTCAGAAATCTCTTTATTTAAGCTGACAAACAGAAAGATGTAGAAAAATTTGTGTTTGATTAAGCATCTATATATCTACCTACACCGTAAAACAAGGTAAATAATTTAAATAAAACATCTTAAAATTATTTATTAAATTCAACTATAATAACATTCGTATTGCATTACTACTAGAAAATTTTTGTATATGAATGAAAAATAATCGGGAAAAAAATGAATAAGAATAACACTAAAAAAGGGTTAATAACATAATACTAAGATGGAAATAGCAAAAAACATTTAATTAAAAAGAAACGAACTGATATGCTTATAATAAAAATAACACATAATATTTAAATAAAACAACGAATGACGTTAAAATAAAATAACGAATT
The DNA here is from genome assembly GCA_021605095.1 of Caerostris extrusa. Taxonomy (NCBI): domain Eukaryota; kingdom Metazoa; phylum Arthropoda; class Arachnida; order Araneae; family Araneidae; genus Caerostris; species Caerostris extrusa. The sequence continues at coordinate 55,542 of BPLR01006497.1, forward strand.
GATAAACATTATAGTAGAATTAAATAATATATTATTTAAATGAATTACTTGATTATTATTACAATAAAAATAACGAATCATTAAATATATCATGAATTAATAAACATATAAAAATACTAAATAGCATTGAAACGATTAATAATAATTTAACATTGTAATATAAGTAACAAATATTATTTAAATTAACGAATTAATAACCTTTTAAAAATATATCGAATAATATTTAATTATGCAATGATTTCATTAATATTATAATAAAAATAACGAATCCTATTCAAATACATAATGAATTAATAGACATAATAATAAAATTACTGAATAACATTTAAAATGATTAATTATAATTTAACATTATAATAGAATTAAAAATAACATTTAAATTAACGAATTAATCATCAGTATAATCAAAATAATGTATAATATTTAAATGAAAAAAGAATTGATAAACATTATAATAGAAATGACGAATAACATTTAAATAAAATATTAATCGATTAATATTATAATTGAAATAACGAATAACAATTAAATGAATGATGAATTACTAAGCATAATAAAAATAAAAAGAAAAACATTGAAAAAAGTGAAAATTATAAACCTGGTGCTCCGCTATCAACGAATTAAGCTTCTACTCTGTTTTTGTCAGCAGTTTTTTAAATTACCATTAATTATTGAAAACACTTTTTTTTCCGTTAACAGATTTTTGACCTCACTAAAGCCACGTTCCACTAAACATGAAGAAGAAAATGCAATTAAAAATTTTGAAATACTGGCCATAAACCAAGACTAAATCTGGCATCCGCTGTTGCAGCCAGAATTATTAATAACCCTTTTTCAAAATGTTGAATAATAAATGTTCTAATTATTTTTTATTTTCTCTTCGTTTCTTAATAATTTCTCCTATCTCTTATATTTATTAAATATCTTCTAAATGATACTGAAGATACTATCTTATCTTTTGAACGTTACGGTGACCCAAGATGGCAGCATCATTTCCTTAAGAACTTGTGACATAAATGAATAATAGGATTTAAAAAAAATTATATTTCGAACTTATTAAATAATCAGTGTTGAAACAAAAAAATATATTTCATAATGAATGATAATGGAAAAAAATACCATTTTTTTATTCAGTAACAAAAGTTTGATGTACGAGCTTTTTGTAATACGGAAAATCTCCAATTTAAAATGAAATTCATGCAACAAATTTTGCAGATTTACACCATCTCAGTTCTTAATGAAACATTGTTGTGTTCTTTCAGTTCATTGAGTGTTTTCAGTAATGGCAAGATCTTTAATTTGATCCTATAAAAAGAAATCATATGGCGTCAGAGCAGGAGATCTTGGTGGCAGTGGGATTTAGTGTTAACCATCGTCACTCGCAAGTCCAATACAGCGTTGTGGAAGGCTTTTTAAAGTAATTATGGAAACAAAAATAGTTCCTACTTGTAATCTAAATTTTGTACTTTACTAATGGAATTTTGGAAATAACCATATCTGTAACATGTTTAGATCATTATTACCTGTTACGGTTTTCTCGGCTACAAAAAAAAAAAAAAGTATTTTAAAAATTATAGCAAGCACAAATATATTTACTTTTGGTAATTCTAATTCCAACTCCACAATTGAAACAGCATGGAGCGATATTGAAAAATTAGGAATTTTTAACTTTATTTTCCTGAATCAGTGTTTTTAATGTGTGTATTTGTTTGTTAGCATAAACTGTAAAATATCACACCATACCTTATACGAATCCTGAATATTTTTCATGATATATTTATCTTTACCTACTAACACATAGTAAGCAAAATTGGTGCTCATTTAAATCGTTTATAATTCCAACATTAAGAAGTTTATTAATTTTTATCAATTCTCTTATAATAATATCAATATTGCAAATATCACATATTAGAACATTATTTTTTATTATTAAAATATTAAAAATATTATCCTTTATTAATTTTTTTTATTAAATGTAAATTATAAATGTTCCAATAATGATTGCTTAACGATCATTATTTTAACGATAACGATTCAATAAAGATTAAAAAAGATGATAAAATAACTATGTTTGTTTAAATAACTATGTTCGACTATGTTAAATTTCAAATTTGTCATATTTTGTTTATCAATTTTGATTTGTCGTTACACAAGCGTGTAAGATTTAGAAATTTAGATTATTCGAAATTTTCTTATTACACCTGCTTCACATTTCATGATCAGTAAAAAAAAAAAATGCTGAATAATATGAGTAAAATCACTTTTAAATGAATTAATGAAACGAAAAATCATATAATATCAAACTTATAGATAGAAAACTAGATATGAAAAAAAAAAAAAAATCAATTTTGTTGAAATTATTTTTAAATTTAAAATACTATTTTTATATAAAGTTGTTAAATAATACGCAGTGTATATTGAACAGATTTTGAAAAAAAAAATATGAAAAATAAAACATTAAAAATATAATAGCCTTTTAATTATTTTTATATATGTAAGGACATTTATTAAATAAAAATGTGCCATAATTAATTAAAATTTTCATTCCCTACGAAAAAAAAACACTTTGAGGTCTTCAAAACCTTACTGCATATGCTTTTTAAAACTTCAAACAAAACTTCAATCAATATTCTTTACAAAGGAATCAATACCTTTTTTTTTAAAAAAAAAAAAAACCTAAAATAAATAAATAAATAAATAATTCTATAAAACCTTACTGTGTCTGAATTTTAAAATAAGATCTTGAGTCAAAGAACCATTTCAATCAGTCCATCTTTGTATTTAAGACGACGTAATTATTATTATTTTTTTACTTTGCAAGCCAGCCCACACACATATAAGTAGGACGAACTCTATTAAATAACGAACTGCTGGAACAAGAGATTCAGCTGCATCAAATATTCGAAAATTCCCTTTGTCGGGAAAATAAATTCCAGCTGCCCGGGAGTATTTTCGGCGGCAGAGATTAAGAAATCCGCGGGAAACAAAGAACAGAGGGGCGGAGGGCTTTTGGGGTCTCAAATATTCCTCGCCAGAGAAATAATAAATGTCCAGAAAGGAGAAAAGACATCAGACGGAGCCGGGGTTATTAAATTGTTTGGAGTGAGATTTCGAGCTTTGCAAGTCTGTGGGTATTAGCTGTTTTATTGGTAGAATGGCCATTGCAGTGTCTCTCTGACCTTAATTTTTTTTTTTTTTAAATCTGAAAAGTAATTTATTCTGCTGTTAATTTTAATGCAATCAGTCCACATCTGGTAAGAACTGCATTCTTGTTTATATTTGATTGATGTTTATCAATTTGCACAAATGAAGGCTTTTCATTAATAGCGATTATTTTATTATTCATGATAAATAAAGCAAAAAAGAAATGCAAAAATATATTTGAAACGTCCTTTTTAAATAAAATGAAAAATCATTCTTGAATCAAACATTAATTAACACTATTAATAGTTATTGGTCCAAACAATCAACACTATCATACTTTATTGATCCAAACAATCAACACTATCATACATTATTGGTCCAAACCAACATTATGGACCATGCTTTATTCAGCACTATCGATCATTATTGGATCAAACATTAATCAAGTTCGTATCCTGGAGGTGACATGGATGGTTGTTAATGGTTCGGAATCCACTTTAAACTGTAGTTTCCGCTGTATAGTATTCGAAAATTATGTGGTTTCTTAAATTTTAATCAATGTCTCTTATAATAATATCTATCTTGAAAATATCACATGTTATAGCATAAATCTATGTACTATACAACATTATTCTTATTATTAAAATATTACAACATCATCGTTTATTAATTATTTTATTAAATTTAAATTCAAAATGTTTTTAACATAATTCGAAAAAAAGATAAACGATAAAGTTTACAATAACGATTACTTAACGATTATTATTAGAGCGATAACGAATCAATAAAACTAAAAGAGATGATAAAATAAGTGTGTTTCGTATTTTGATTTCGAATTTACAATTTTTTGTTCATCAATTTTGACTTGCCTTTACACAAACTTGGAAGGTTTTTATTATACGAATTTTTTTCTTATTACACCTGCTTTTTACAATTCATGATCACCAAACCAAATAAAATGCAGAAAAATATGTGTGAAATCACTTTTAAATAAATTAATGAAATGAAAAATCTCATAATATCAAACTTATGGATAAAAAAAAAAAGATATGAAAAGGAAATCAATTTTGGTGAAATTATTTTTTAAATTTTAATCATTTTTATATGAGGTTGTTAAATATTATGGTTTATAGAACATTTATTTGAGAAAATAAATTGTTAAAAATAAAACAAAAACAGATAATAGTTTTTTTTAGGAGTATTTAATTATTTTTACATATCTACGCACATTCATCAAATAAAATTTGCCATAATTAATTAAATTTTCATTCCCTATTAAAAGAAATGCTTCCAAGTTTTCCAAACCTTATTTCATATGCTTTTTAAAACTTCAAACAAAAATTCAAACAATATTCTTTACAAAGGAATTAATATCTTTTTTTCCTTAAAAAATAAAATAAATAATTCTATAAAACCTTACTGTGTCTGAATTTTAAAATAAGATCTGACTCAAAAAAAAATTTCAATTAGTCCATCTTTGTTCTTAAAACAACGAAATTATTATTTATTTTTTACTTTGCAAGCCAGCCCACACACATAAGAAGAAGAAACTCCATTAAATGTGAACCTGCTGGTAGAAGAGATTCAGCTGCATCAAATATTCGAAAATTCTCTTTGTCGGGAAAATAAATTCCAGCTGCCCGGGAGTATTTTCGGCGCGCAGAGATTAAGAAATCCGCGGGAAACAAAGAACCGACGGCGGAGGGCTTTTGGGGCCCCGAATATTCTCTTCGCTACAGAAATAATAAATGTCCTGAAAGGGAAAAGACATCAGACGGGAGTCGGGGTTATTAAATTGTTTGGAGTGAGATTTCGGAGCTCTGCAAGTCTGTGGGTATTGGCTGTTTTATTGGTAGGATGGCCATTGCAGTGTCTGGCTGACCTTAATTTTTTTTTTTTTGAATCACCAAGTAATTTATTCTGCAGTTAATTTTAATACAATCAGTCCACATATGACAATAACTGTATTCGTGTTTATATTTCATTCATGTTTATGAATTTGCACAAAAATTAAAGACTTTTATTAATTGAAATTATTTTATTATTCATAATCAACAAGGCAAAAGAAATACAGAAATATACTTGAAATGTCGTTTTTAAATGAAGTGAAAAATCATTCTTGGGTGAAACATTAATTAACAGTATTAATTTTTATTGTGTCAAACAAACAACTATCAATCATTCTTGGGTCAAACATCAATTAACACTATTAGTCATTATTGGACCAAACAATCAAAACCAATCATCCTTGAATCAAACATTAATTGACTTTTTAATCATTATTGGATAATATGAAAAATTTCTTGCAGAAAATACACCTTTCGAAATGTAACGCTTTTTAATACTGATTTACGCCAAACATATGTTTCACTTATATACTAAATACGAAAAACAAAATGAATAAAAAATTTAAATGTTTTAAAATTTATTATTGTTATTATTAAATCCCACATGATCTTCTTCTTCTTCTTTATTGATGCAAAAGCCCCATGACGGACAAGGCCGTCTTCCTATTGGCAGATGCATACACTATCTACTTTTATATTAATATGACACGTATAATTATTAAAGAAAATAAAAATTTTCATTAAAATATTATATACGACACTTTATTATGGTTTATAGAACCCCCTTGAGAAAAACAATTGTGAAAAATAAAAAAAAAAAGATAATAGTTTTTAATTTTTTTTTAAATTATCTACGAACATTCATCAAATAAAATCTGCCATAATTAAATAAAATTTTCATTTCCAATAGAAAAATGCTTTGAAGTTTTCCAAACCTTATTGCATATGCTTCTTAAAATTTCAAACAAAAATTCAATCATTCTTTACAAAGGAATTAATACCTTTTTTAAAATAAAACTAAAACTAATAATAAATAAAAAATTCTATAAAACCTTACAGTATCTGAATTTTAAAAAAAGATTTTGAGTCAAAGAACCATTTCAATTACTCCATCTTTGTTCTTAAGACAACGAAATTATTATTTTTTTTTACTTTGCAAGCCAGCCCACACACATGAGTAGGACGAATTCCATTGAATGTGAAGCTGCTGGAACAAGAGATTCAGCTGCATCAAATATTCAAAAATTCTTTTGTCGGGAAAATAAATTCCAGCTGCCAGGGAGTATTTTCGGCGGCAAAGATTAAGAAATCTGCGGGAAACAAAGAATAGACGGCAGAGGGATTTTGGGGTCCCAAATATTCCTCGCCAAAGAAATAATAAAGGTACAGAAAGAGAGAAGATATCAGACGGAGTCGGGGTTATTGAATTGTTTGGAATGAGATTTCGGTTGCTTCGCAAGTCTGTGGGTATTAGCTATTTTATTGGTAGAATGGCCATTGCAGTGTCTATCTGACCGTTTTTACATTTTCGAATCTACAAGTAATTTATTCTGCAGTTAATTTAAATGCAATCAGTCCATATCTGGTAATTACTGTATTCGTGTTTATATTTCATTTATGTTTATCAATTTGCACAATTTGCAATTAGAATTATTTAATCATTTTTGATCAACAAGGCAGAATAAATATGGAAATACACCTGAAATGTCCTTTTTAATTTAAAGTAAAATCATTCTTGGATCAAACATTAATTAACATTGTTATCGTTATTGGATCAAACAATCACCATCAGTCGTTCTTGGATCAAATATTAATTAACAATATTAATCGTTTTTTGATCAAACAATCAGCATCATTCATTCTTGGACCAAGGATTAATCAACACCATCAATAATTATTGAATAAAACATAAATAATCATTATTGCAAACATTAATCAAAACTATTCTTCAAACATTAATTAACACTATAAATCGTTATTGGAGCAACCAATCAACATCAATCGTCCTTGTATCAAACATTAATTAACACTATTAATCGTTACCGAACCAAATAATCAACATCAATCATTATTGAATCAAACATTAATTAATACTATTAATCGTTATTGGCCAAACAATCAATATTAATCATTCTTCGACCAAACATTAATTAACACAATCGTTATTGGATCACGATAATCGGCAATCAACACTATTAATAATTATTGGATTAAACATTAATCGACATTATTAATCATTATTGTAAACGTTAATCAAAACTATTTATCATTATTGGATGAAACATTAATTAATATTATTAATCATTTTTGATCACATGATGTATTGTTTACAGAAAATACATCTTTCAAAATTTAATGCTTTTAATACGGATTTAATCCAGGTATTTATTTCAATGATAGACTAAAGTTGAAAAACAAAGTGAATAAAAAATCAAAATGTTTAAAAAATTAATTTTTGTTATAAATCATACATTAACTTCTTCTTCTTCATTGATGCAACAGCCGCATGAGGGACAAGTCCGTCAGCCTACTGACAGATTGATACACTATATACTTCTATATTAGTATAAAATCTATAATTTTTAAAGAAAAGTAAAATTTTCATTAAAATATTAGATATGATATTTAACTAATGTGAAAAACGTTGTAGGAAGGATTTCATTGTTGAGTTTAAACTTTTCCAATGTTTAGTTTTATGTATAATTAAAGCCTTCATATCACATCCACGATTATATAAAATAACAATTTGGAAATCAATTATGATCTTAAGATGAGCATTAAAGATTATATTTGAATTGAACACTAAAATTAGAAAACAAAATAAATGAAAAATTAAAATGTTTAACAATTTATAATTATTAGTTAACCATAAATTATCTACTTTTTATATTAACATGACAACTATAATTTAAAAAAAATGAAAATTTTCAATTAAATATTGGATATGATACCTAACTAGGAAGGAAGTTGTAGAAGCATTTAATTGCTAAATTTAAACTTTTACAATGATTATTTTTTACTGGTGATTATTTTTAATTAAATCTTTTATATGAAATCCACAGTTATAATAAGAAACTAAAATCTATTAAAATGGAAAGTCGAAGTTACATTTTAATAAATGCACATATATTTCTAAAAATGTACAAAATGTGAAATAAATGATGTTAAAGTACAGAAATTTTATCAAACATCCACAATAGCTTGTTCTAATTTTCAATAGTCAAGGTATAGATAGCAGATAGAAGTTATTACCTTCTTATGCTTTTTTTCCCACACACACCACTTTTGTCCACACCTCATGTATTTGCCAGACCTACCCCACTAATCAGAAAGAAGAGGTTTAGTTTGGTTTGTCTCTCTACGGTCATCTTGTGCACACGAGGGCTAAACAGATCGGAACCTACAGTTTAAAAGTGAATTCGAACCACTTACAAACATCCTTGTTGCCGCCAGCAGTCGAACCTGGAGCCTGCGGTGCCAAAGACCAAATCGGAAAGAAGAGGATGGAATATCAGCGATTCTTTTGTTTGCCACGTTGAGAGGAGGACAATGCTTTCCGAGAGGAGTTTTGTCGGTAACTGTTCGTATTCGCCTGTCGTACGGGAGAAAAGCTGGTAAATTCACACCATGCAGTGTAACTATCCCTGCGGAAGGCTTTACTCACATTGATAACAATCGCCATTGAGTCTTACCGTTTTTGAAAGCATTATCTACAACAATGTCATCCTGCTTCATGATTATACACAAACTATACCTATACGCATACTATACAATGTACACACACTATACATATACATATACTGTACAATATACATATATATATACTGTACACTATACACACACGATACATAGACACATATTATACACTATACATATACACATACTATACACTATACACACTAACTATTCACTATATTTGTACATGACTACAATAATGCCATCCGCTATCTGCTCACATAACAACTGTTCAGTTACGCATCCTGCTGTACCCGGTGTAGAGGCAACATCTTTTGATTCGGTTTGCTTTATTGAATTTTAAGCATTTTCTGCCTTATTCTGAGAAGCACAACATGTTGTCCTCCCCAACCACCATATTTAAAAATAACGAAAATTAAAATTCAATTCCCTAAACAAAATGGCGATGCTATTTCGCCGTTGCAACTTTAAAATTAATAGAACCTCTTCTTCAAGAACGATTTCCGCTGCCAGGTTTAACAGCTGTTGAGATTTAGAGCGGACGGAAGAAACGATCCGCCAGGCAGGAGAAAGAAAAAGCGGAAAATGAGGAAAATCGGCGGAGAAATGAGAGTTCGTGAGGGGAGGAAGGTTGGAAAAGTTTCTCTGTGCTGGCGATTGGAATAATAACGGAACTGTTTCAGTTGGAAAAGAACTTGTTTGATGAAGAAAGAATGGCGGCGCCAAAAAAAAAATGAGTTAAAAATGTTCTTTGCTTCGAATCTTGTGCTCTCCAAATATACAGTAAACGTGCCATTCTTTTTTTTCCCATCGATAAAAAAAAAGGAACAGAAAAAAGGCTATCTTTGAAAGACATAGAAACACTTAGAGACGTGAAGAAAATGTATTGCAGTCAGTTTTTCTTTTTTTTTTTTTTTTTTTTTAGAATGTTTACTTTAAATTTTTTACAATGAAATCTTTTTGTGTTGTTTAAGAACTGGAAGATAAAGAAACACTTATATTCCTTTTTGTTTAATGAAAACTAAATTGGATAGCATGCCAAATGAAATGTCACGATCTTCAATTAAGGATTTAAAAATATTTTTTTTTTACCATTGCTAATCGTTAAATGTTGATAACAATATGCTAGAATTGTTTTTTTAATTAATTTTTAAAAAGTGTCTTTGAAATTTTCATAACTAAGCACGTTTTGTTAGTAACTCATATGGAATATTAAGAAATTAAAATAAAATTTTCTTCGAAGTTGCCATGAGTTTTTTTCCCCTTAAGATTGAGTTGTTTTTGAGAATATGTTGAAAGAAGATTTTTCTTCTTTGTTTTAAGTCTTTTGTTTTACGACTGTTAGAAAACATGTATTATTCATTTGTTTTAAGTCTTTAAGTCTGCGCTGACGTGAACTTCGTCAGTTGAGGTTGATGGCCGACCGGAGGGCTCTTCGTCTTCAATGCGTTCTCCGCCTTCTCTGAACTGTTTTTACCACTTCCAAGCACTTCTTTTCGATATAGGAATGCTCACTGAAAGCCTTCTGCAACATTCTATACGTTTCCGCAAAGAAAATTGAATGCGAGTTCTTTGCTCAATTAATTCAGCGCCGAAATCAGCTTTAGTGTCTCACAAAGCCAAGCGTAACTCAAACACTAATGAATATTTTGACGTCAAATTTCACAAAGATGTCAAGGAAGAGCCAGCAACCTAAAAAAGAAAAAAAAATTGAAATTCCATAAGCCCCAGGAATTTAAATTGAAAATTGGTACTACTCAGTATTACAATCTAAATATCGTATCTATAAACGAATATTAAAATTCAATTACCTAAAAAAATGGTTGTTGTTTCGCTGTTGCAACTTTAAAATTAATGGAACCTCTTCTTCAAGAAAGATTTCCACTACCAGGTATAACAGCTGTTGCGATTTAGAACGGACGGAAGAAACGATCCTTCCGTCAGGAGAAAGAAAAAAAAAAAGCGGAAAATGAGGAAAATCGGCGAGAACCGAGATTTCGTAAGGGAGGAAGGTTCGAAAAGTTTTCTGTGCTGCCAACTGGAATAATAGCGGAACTGTTTCAGTCGGAAAAGAACTTGTTTGATGAAGAAAGAATGGCGGCGCCAAAAGAAGAAAAAAAAAAGAAGTTAAAATGCTTCGAATCTTGTGCTCTCCAAATATACAGTAAATGTGCCATTCTTTTTTTCCACGGATAAAAAAAAAAAAAAAGAAACAAAAAAAATGGCTATATTTGAAAGTCATAAAACACTCAGAGACGTGCAGAAAATGTATTGCAGTCATTTTTTTAGAATGTTTACTTTAATTTTTTTACAATGAAATATTTTTTGTGTTGTTTAAGAATTGGAAGATAAAGAAATACTTATATTGCTTTTCCTTTAATGAAAACTAAATTGGATTCCATGCCAAATGAAATGTCACGATCTTCAATTAAGGATTTAAGAATAATGTTTTTATTTTTACAATTGCTAATCGTTAAATGCTTATAACACTATGCTAGAATTGTTTTTTTTTAATTATTTAAAAAAGGTATCGTTGGACTTTTCATAGATAAGCACGTTTTATTTGGAATTCACATAGAATATTAAGACATTAAAATATAATGTCCTTCAAGGTTGGAATAGGTTTTTTCCTCTTAAGGTTGCGATGTTTTTGTGAATATTATTTGAAGCTTTTTATTTTCTTACTATAGGTCTTTTGTTTGAAAATATGTATTATTCATTTTAGTTGAACAGCGTAATTTAATTACTTAAACCGCTTGAAAAATAAATTATTTCACTAATACTGAGACATAGAAAGCACAATTGAATTCGATATTTGATAAATGTCTAAAGTTTAAGACAGTTATGAAGATTTAGAAATATCTAAATAATTGCTTACAATTCAACACTGTACCCCCATTAATTTCCTACGAAATTTTACGTAGTTTTTAATGGGGGGGGGTAACTTTCTTGCATTGTTTAATGACAGGCTTATTAATTTTGGCTCATTTTATTCATATAGAATAAACAATCAGTTGATTATATATGTTTTTTTTATGTTTATATATGCTTTTTTTTTGTATAAGTCGTATGTCTAAGCTGTTATCTGTTAAATCATTTATCCTGACCTACATGAAGACTTCAATTTGAATTTCAGTTATTAGGGATGATTATATATATATATATATATATATTTATATCTCACACGCACGCACGAAAATTTATACCAAAATTATCATAATTGTATAACAAAAACTCACACACACACACACACACATATATATATATATATGTGTGTGTGTGAGTTTTTGCTATACAATTATGATAATTTTGTATAAATTTTCGTATAACGAATATTGGTAGAAGCTTTTTGGCGTGTTAATTAGTAATATTTCTAATTCATACCTCGTCGGTTGTACTTATTTTTTCCTCGTCGGTTATTATTTTTATGCTCCTATTTTGCGTGTTCTTTATATATATATCTGAAATTTCCAATCAATAAGGCAATAAATAATTTTACCAATTTCTTAAATAATGACTTGACTAATGACGTCACCAGTTTTAATTAGACATTTTTAACGTTAGGCGTTATCTGGATGAATAATGTGTTTATTCAAATAAAAATCAACTATTCAGAAATGTTCGTAATTTTTATCAAAGTACTAGATATTAATAAATTCAATGAAAAAAGAAATCAGATTTTTCAGCGTTGTAGTTTTTAAATTTTAAGCCATGCCTCACAGACTAATAAATATCTATCCGTCTTTGTATGCAAAGAGAGACGAAAACCATATGAAGATGAAGGAACACAGAATAAAATCAAAGGTTAAATAGATTAGTTAGGTGCGTGTGTGTGTAAATTGTAAAATAATTTTGTGCGACTTTGGAATTAAAGAATTTTTATTTTATTTTTCAGGAATTAACTCGAACAACTTTTTTCATTAAAATAATAATATTACTTTATTTTATCATAAAATAAAGCCATTTTTTTTTTAAAAAACTCTATATTTACTTTACGTTTTTTTTTTTCTTTTTAATAATTGAATTTCTTTTTCTGAATTTTTTTTCTTTCCCTAAAATAATGCACTCAAATTAAAGATTCTGACAGTTTATTTCGATGCAGTAACCATAAACAGCACATAACTTTTAAAAATTGCAAGATTTATGTGACAAAATATGTGTAAAGATATTTGTTCGATTTATGCTAATACTTTTGAAAAATATAATTAAAACAATAGGAAGTAATTTATTTTAAAAATTTTGACTTACCCTCATATCTAACTTGAAATTTATTATGCAGATAAATCTTTAAAAATTATATTTCTCACTGACATAGAAAGTTCAGAAAGCATCTGTTAAGTACATCTGTTTAGAAAGCAATACATATTTAATTTCAAATTGCTTTTATTTCAAAATTTTAGGAGAAATATATGACTCATATTTATTTTGCCGCTGTAAATTTAGTTGGGTGCTTATGCATCATTTTTATCGTATGCTTTGAAACGAGAAAATGTTTTTTTGAACAGTTGGTTAAAATATATTGGTTTTCGAAACAGTCATTTTGACAAAAATAATGTGTTGCTGTTAGAAAGAGAGAAACGTAGAATAAGTTTGCAAATAATAAATCTTCTATATTTGACTCTAGTGTATTTGTTAATAAATAATACATAATATATACTAAAGACATTTTAATGTGTTCTATATTTCACTCTAAAAAAAAAAAAAGATCGAAATTCCATTTGTTTCAGACTTGGATCCAAATTTAAGCTATTTGACATAAATAGCTTAAAATTGGTTAAAAATAACGATTGTTTAAAATAGCGTTTAGAAAATTTACTCATAACGATATATAGAATATATTTCACTTTGGAATCGCCAAAAAATTTGACCTGAATTCTTTTATCTCTATAATAGAAGATATGTAGCAGATACAGCGTTAACCAAAAATATCACGGGATACTAGCTACAGATTATCCTGAATTTACCTCTGTAAATTTGACGAACATCCAAAGCAAACACATCTGGTGTGTTACTCGATGGCAAAAGGAATTATATGCCAACTTAAAATATCTACAATTGGCATGGTGACGAATTTTAGAAAATATAAAATTATAAAAATAAATATAAAATTGTAAATGCGATAATAATAAATAAATATAAATATAATAAATATAAATTGTAATATAATTAAAAATACATTTGTGAAAATAAAAATAAATTTGTAAATATTAAAACTCTAAACCTACATACAAGTTTGTAAATAAAAATATAAACGTGTAATTATAAGTAATTCCGAATTTTAAAAGTGAAATAGATTAGCATTTTTTGTTAACTTATGTTTTATCTCAAAAATAAAGTAATTACTTTAATTAAATATTAATTGTAACATTTATTTATTTAATTTACATTTATATATGAATGTATTGAAGAATTATAAACTGTTTCTTTTCGCTGGAGTAGGAAATTTTTAAATTATAGACATTTGCAGTTAACTTTAGAAATTTTTTAATAAAAAAAACCGCATTAGCCACTGCAGATGATATTCCTAAACTTGATCATTGCGATAATATTTTAAGGTTCATTCACTTAACAGTAGATAACCATACTCCGATCAAAGATTATATGGAATGGTGAACATCAGGTTTTATTGCAGAAATGGATAGAATAATTGCTTGTCAAGTATGATAAACAGATATACGCAATGTAAGAAAGTACAAGTTGCTTTGTAAGAAAAAAAAATATAGTAGCTAGTGCGTAATCGTGTAATTTAACATTTTAATAATTAGAAATTAAAATTACTTTTATTACAATCAAAATCTGTCCTAAATGACATTTCCTTCCCTATGACACCTCTCTTTTTTATATCCGTCGGAATTTCAGTCTGACCAATTTTCCATACGATCGATGGTCGAATTATATATTATGATATAGTATATATATATATATTATAAGTATATTAACTACCTTTATAGTAATATCATGATATAATTCACTCGATTCACTTTAATATATTTTAATAATATAGTCACATTTGTGTCTGCTATTAATGCTTGTTAGTATAAAACACACAAATTAAAGGTGCTCTTTATTTATAAGGGTCAAGTAATAATCTGCAAAAATTCTGAAGTCTTATATGCGAAAAGTTATAAATAGTCAAAAAATACAACAAATTATTACTTCTGTATTTATTGAAACTGTCGTGCAAATTTTACTAATTTATAGATATTTTAAAATTCTGCATTGCGGATAAACTTCCCATAAACAAAATATTCTTTTTAAAATAAAAATATATATAAAGAATTACAATCATAATCTGCAATTATAAATTAATAGTTTTACATATTCAGTTTTTTTTTTCCAAAAACTAGGGAGAAATCAGAAAAATTGTAGTTGAAAATTTATATTCAGTGGAATTTATAAATTCCACTGAATAGAATATTTAATAAAACGAATTAATGATTCTAATGATTAATATAACTACCTAAAATTAACAAACTTAAATTAATGGCAAAATCACTAATGAAACAATGCTTCGCAAATGAAATGTGCGAATGAAAATTGGTAGATTCACTTTTGTCTCGAAAATATATAAAATTGAAAAGTACATAAAAAAAAAAAAAAAAAAAAACCATATCATCTCAATTCATTGTGTGATCAGCTTCGATATAAAATTTAATCATCTTCAACAGCTATAGAGGCATAAAAACGAATGCACATGCATGTTCAAGATGGTAATAATTCTTAAATTGAAGCTTATTTGTGTGTCCAGGCAATTCAACGATCCTGAAGGGTTGAAATGATTAGGTTAGCAACAGCAATGAGTCACCCAAAAGCATCCCAAATATGCTCGAAATTGTTTAAGTCTGGACAACATGATCGCCAATTCATACTCGGAATAGTCTTCTCGTGAAGGTAATTCTCCACCAAACGAGTTCTGTATGGACTAGAATTATCATCTTGTTGGATAAAGTAATTACCAACTGTATTTTCATCAGGGAAACAATTGGATGAAAAATGCCATTTCTATATAACTAATCTGTAACTGTGTCTGTTGTCAGGGCTATCCTTAGACGATAGGCAACTGCCCATGGCGGCAAAATTTAGAAGAGCAAAACACTTTGAACTAGAGCGCAACAAAAGTACAGAATCCAATAACTATGATGGGCTGGGTGGATATGCAAATTACACATAAAACTATATAATAACTACTCAATTGTTTTGTTGAAGTTTTTTAACAGATGCTTTGAGTAATTTAACATATATATATACACTCAAAAGCCAAAACATTATGACCATCCCTACATTTTGCAATGAACTCGCCTGGATGATGTGGAAGGCACGTGATCAGATGGAAGTGGTATTTAACTGGTATTAATCCATGCCAAGGCGGGTTGAAGCTGTGCTGCGCGCCAAAGGTGGGCCAACTCGTTATTGACAGGTGGTCATAATGTTTTGGCTCTTGAGTGTGTATATATATATATATATTATTACGCAAGTGTCCTTTTCAATTTAATACTGATTAATAATCAGTTCAAATATGTCAATTTCTTTTGTTCAAAAAACTGATTCGTAGCTACTTTTTCAAAGCAGAAAAATATAAATAAATATTATGCATAAAAAGCTCGTGAAAAATATTAAAAAGATATATATATATATATATATATATACAAGCATCATACACTGAAGTGACAAAAGTCATGGGATACCTTTTAATATTGTGTCGGCCCTCCTTTCACCCGGCGAAGTGCAGCAACTCGACGTGGCATGGACTCAACAAGTCGTTGGAAGTCTTCTGCAGGAATATTGAGCCATGCTGTCTCGATAGACGTCCATAATTGTGAAAGCGTTGATGGTGCAGGATTTTGGGCACGAACAGACCTCTCGATGATGTCCCATAAATGCTCGATGGGATTCATGTCGGGTGATCTAGGTGGCCCGATCATTCGTTGGAATTGTCCAGAACGTTCTTCAAACCAATCGCGAACAGTTGTGGCCCGGTGACATGGCGCATTGTCATCCATAAAAATCCCATCGTTGTTTGGGTACATGAAATCCATGAATGGCTGCAAGTGATCTCCAAGTAGCTGAACATAAGCATTTCCAGTCCATGTTCGGTCCAGTCGCACCAGAGGACCAAGTCCATGCCATGAAAAAACAGTCCACACCATCACGGAGCCACCACCAGCTTGAACAGTGCCTTGCTGACAGTTTGGGTCCATGGCTTCGTGGGGTCTGCGCCACATCGAATACCATCAGCTCTTACCAACTCAAATCGTGACTCATCGGACCAGGCCACGGTTTTCCGTTCATCTAGGGACCAACCGATATGCTCACGTGCCCACGAGAGTCGCTGCAAGCGATGTCGTTCTGTCAGTAAAGGCACTCGAGTCGGTCTTCTACTGGAATAGGAAAGAAAGCCAAATTTCTCGAGCATTCTAACAGACAAGTCCCTTGTACGTCCCCATTGATTTCTGCGGTTATTTGACGCAGTGTTGCTTGTCTGTTAGAATTTACGACTCGTTGCAGACGTCGCCGGTCTCGGTCGTTAAGTGCAGGCGGTCGACCACTGCGCTTTCCATGGTGGGATGTTATGCCTGAAATTTCATACTTATTTTTTATACACTTCTTGACACAGTGGATCTGGGAATGTTGAATTCACTAACGATTTCCGAAATGGCATGACCCATGCGTCTAGCTCCAACTAACATTCCGCGTTCAAAGTCTGTTAATTTCCGTCGTGAACGGTCATCATCACAATTTCAAAAACTATTGAATAACGTGAACAGAAATGAAAGCTCTGCATGGGCCTACTGCGCATTTATACCTATTCTAGGCGATGCTACTGCCATCTGAAAATTTGCATATTGCTGTCCCATGACTTTTGTCACTTCAGTGTATAATGTGTAAAATTATAATATAAGAAAATTACCCCAGAAGAATGAGAATGTTAAATTAACTATGTAGAGGCTATGAAGAAAATATGAGATAATATAAAAATAAAAAAAAAGAAAGAAAGAAATGTTCAATCAAGTACACACAATACATAAAGAAGACATAAGTCGTCACATAAAAGAAAATTAAAAAGAAAGCAGCCATGCCATGCTGAATATACCTGTTCCTGTTTGATCAGACGGAACTTTCAAGCCTCATGGCTGGCAGTCAGAACTTGGAGGGTGATCACCAGGGAACACCGAATGATGCTTTTGACATTCAAATATAATAAGCCCATAACTCCTCAGAACGTATCAAAGAAACGAAAACTGATGAAGGTTACGAATATCAAAAAAATATATATATTTCAATCACTTGAATCTAAAATATAAATGACAGGCAAAATTCAAAGGAAGTGGCAGGCATCTGGGTATTCCTTTATTTTGAGATGCCCCCAGATGAGATGCCTGAATTTCCCCGTTAACAGTGCATTCAAATGCAACTATCTATTCGACTATTCATCTATTCCTTTTATTCGACAGGCCTTCTGGGTATTTCTTTACATAAATTGTAAGATGTCGAGCAAACAGAATTCAACGAGATTTTTCCCATCAGTGTCAGAGTGCAGTGCTTTATTTATGCAACAACGTTCTGTTGCGGTAGTGGTACAATTAATTGCACGTGTAGTTAATATGGTAGGGATTGGATATCTATTTGTTATACATTTCTTAAAATTTTTAATTCACTCAATGATTTTTTTAACCAACTTCACTTTTTTTGTGTAATTGCAATTTTGTGGAGAACTGTTTAACCAATTTCAGTTAAACTTTTTGCTATACATCCTCAACTGTTTCTAACATGGGCCTAGATATGTGGGTATTCCTTTCTCCTTAGATAAGGAGATTTCTATCTATTAGTAGGTACTAGTTTTAGTTTTTAAGTTCGTGGTCGTTAGCTGAAAAAAATGCCAAGAAAATTTTTGTTTTTCAACAAAACAATTACTAGTAATTGAATTAAATGTCCTTTTTCCTTGTTAACACGAGTCTTTTATAATTCTGTTTCGCCTTTTCTTTATTTCTTACCCCTTTTTTCCCACAATTGTGAAGTATTTTTTTTAAGTTTGGGAAGATACTTTTTTTGGGTTTGTCTAAGACAGCAATGCTCTTGGAATGATATACCAGTCAGTTCGGCTGTTCAAAGTGATGCCAATCTACACATATAATGGGACTACCAAATCTGTTTCTATCATGAATATGATTAGGATAAAAATTATTTCAGCTCCCATTTTGAAAGAATACCTTTTTAATCATCAAATATCTAGGATTTGTTATCTAGGCTTTCATATCTAGGTAAACATCTTGGCATGCATAAAATATCTCCCCGTAAACGATTACAGTCCTTACAGGCTCCTTTGTTAACGATTACAGACCTCCACTTTCCATGTGCATATCAAATTACACTTCTAATTTCTGTAGCGTAGCGTAATATCATTGAGACACAGTACTGTACATACATGTAACCCTTCCGAAAAAAATTGAGCAGGATACAAACAGCAAACGGCTGCTAATCAAAGAAGGCCTGAAGTGGGTTGGATATATAATAGTGCAGCTAGCTGTCAAATAGCGACCATCTGCTTAATTTGCAGCCGAAACCGCAAAAATTCCAGAATTTGATTCTGTTCAACAGCTAGTTTTCCATCATAATGTTATCCAGGAACAATATTATGTTCTGCTTATTTGTTCTGTTATTTGCCATTCGACGCCGTGCCGTTACGTAAAGATTTGCCATCCCCATGTAGCTTTTGTCGTGGTCGACATCTTCAAATGCACTGCAAGATGGGAGGTGGTATGCAGTGCCGGTAGAGTCGGAGCAAAGTGAGCAGGTTGGCGAGTCAGCGACACCGATGTGACTCAGATTGTAGGTAGTCCAGCCCCATAGTTATTTGGAAGGTTGCTACCACAATTCTCCTAGGGAAGCATGCATATCTAAGTCACAGCTATCTTAAAATTTCATTACACTATTTCTATGTATTTTCAGAAAGTCCAGGCAGACACTTTTAAAGCCAAGTGGTATCGGTCCATTGTTCGATGCTTTTAAACGACGTCATAATCTGAAGGACGCCTCGTAATCTGACGGATAAAATTTTAATGAAAATTTAAATGTTTTTTTAATAAATTTTTTTATTTTATTATGATTTTTGATAATAAATACATGAATAAAATTGTCTTAATAATAAACAAAAACCGTGAAATTCAAAAAAAAAAAAAAAAATAAATAAATAAAAACAATTTCAAAAAACATCGATAGCAAAATAAGATGATACTTCCCATTCTCTTCCTTATTGTTTTTTTTGGTATATTTATTTATATATTATTTTAATTTACTCTTTTCCAACTCGTATGTTTAGAAATATCTTATAGAAACGTGAGTCTTTTGAAATATTACATCTGACTTTCCTAATCTTATAATAAAAATCTTATTAATGAATTAAAAATGCTTAATTTACATAGTTTATTTCTCATTTCCTATGCTTTAATATTCATTAAAAAGGAAAATAAAATAAGTAAAAACAGTGTAAAAATTCTAAATGAATAATTCGCTATAAGCGATACACATCGCTAAAATGAGCACAAAAACTAATAATTACAAAAGCTGAAATCTAAGCTATTTACCTTAAAAGCATTTCAAGTTTACTTTACACAATAAAACAAAGCTTTTTCTTATAGGTTATATCAAGAAACATAATAAATAGTTGAAAAGAAAAGAAAATTAGAGGAATGCAATATTATAATCTATTGTTAAAAATAAAAAAAAAAAATTTGATAAATACATGAGGTTAAATTAAATAATAAATCAGAGAGTTTTTCTTTCGTAAACGTCTCCTTCTAATAGAGCATAAAAAACCTAATCTATTGTTAAAAAGAAAAAAGGAAGAATTTAATTATTACACTAAGATAAATTAAAATAAATCTAAAAGCTTTTCGTTCGTAAGAGTTTTTCTTGTAATAGGGCATGTCATATAAATAATTTATAATTAAAGAGAAAAAAAAGGAAAAAAATTAATAAAAACAAAATTAATTTAACTTTAACTTAAAACTTTTATTTCTTAAACGTTTCTTTCTAAAAAGGTATGAAAAGACATAATCTATAATTAATAAGAAAAAAATAATAAATAATTAAATTAAATTAAATTAAAGAATATTTCATTCAGATACTGTTTTTCTCATATGACATGTCAGAAAACATAACCTTAGTTGAAAAGCAAATGTATGAATACTAATGAATTAAATTAAATTATAATAAATTGAAGAGTTTTCTTTTGTAAAGTTTCTTTCAAATAGCGCATAAAAATTGTTAAAAATAAATCAATTGTTAAAAATAAATGAATTGTTAAAAATAAATGAAAATTAATTAATTTAGCTAATTAATAAATCGGAGAGTTTTCCTTTCTTAAACTTTTCTTTCTAATAAGACATGAAAAGAAATATATATAGTTAAAACGAAAAAAGTGACCTTATGGTCGAGTGACTAATGGTCGGTGTCCCAGGTTTCGGGTTCGAATCGTGGTGGTGCCATGGATGTTTCTAGTGGTTCGGAGTCCACTTTAAACCGTAGATGCCGGTCTTATATGGCTATAGAGCATTAGGAGTAAGTCTAGCAACTCTATCCAGTAAAAAGAAACATCTCTCGTCTCGAAATCTGCCAGTAGGCAGACGGTATTCGTCAACAATGGGGCTGTTGCGCCATTGATGATGATACCGATAAAAAGAAAAATAATTAATCAATTAAGTTAAATAATAAATTGGGGAGTTTTTTATTCATAAAAGTTTCCTTCTAATAGGACATGAAAAACATAATCTATAGTTTAAAAGCAACATTTATTAGTTTATTTATTTAAATTTAAATAAATAAATAAAATAAAACTATATATTGATAAATTCTCTTATTTAAATTTAAATAAATAAGAGAATTTATCTATCGTAAACGTTTTTTTTTTCTAATAGGGCAAATCAAAATAATTTTTAATTGGAAATACAAATAATAAAAGGAAGTTTAAATAAGTGAAATAAAATTTAAATAATTTTTTTCCTACTTTCTAAAATATCCTCTATAAGCAATAAAAAACACAAATCCAAGGACATATTTCTTGATGTAAACAATTTATATTTTATCAAAGCGGACACTTTTGTTTCATGTTATTCAATGTTTTTCGGTTCACTCTAAAAAGATAACAAGGTTTCAATCCGACAGTATTAAAAGTAATCTCTAGGCTGCACCTCAGACTCGAATTCCTTGAAGCTTTTTCTCTTTTTTTTTTTCACACTGTGAAGTGGTGAAAATCTTCCGCAATATCGATACTTGTTTCTTTGCGCTGAAAATGTGTGCAATATTTTTCATATCAAGTCTGGATATGAAGAAAAGAAAAATAGTCCTGCTGTTTTTTTGAATTAGAGAAGAAATTCTCACTGGAGTGTGAATGTGAAAAAAAAAAAAAAAAAAAAAAGGAATGTTTTTCTCACCCAAAACTGCAATGAATTTTGCATTTATCTTGCTTACTAGAAGGCTTTTTCGATTTTCAATAGTTGCATTTTTTTTTTTATTATCTGAAAACCGACGCAGCCCACTTCTGCAATTTTATGCTCGAAAAGAAATTTTTTTTTTAAAAATTTTGATGGAGTTGTGATTTAATTTTTTCAATAAATCTAAATATTTTACTATTTATACTGTATATATGTACATATATACATATATGCAGTATGATTTCGAGTTTTTTTAGTTGGGTATTTCAATTTTTTCTATTCTACCGATTTGCAATATTTAACTGTGAGTCGAAGCACATATCACCTGTAAGCTAAATAGAAAAATGAAAATTCGTAGCATTCCATTTATATTAATTCATTCGGGCCAGTCCCAGGTATCAATGGATAATGTTTAATATAATAAGTATTGATATAATATATTAATAGATACTGCAGGTCTGGATTTTTTTTTTTCTTTCTAATGCAGCTGGCAAACACTTAGGCAGCTTGGTCTTGGATGCTCTTAAGGCAAGCACTGCACAGACGTACTCACTTTGCATTACCTATTGGGCGCGTGTAACTTGAAGATAAGCCACGGACGCATAATACAATGCCCCCGCAACGCTCTACGATCCTATTAGATCGGGACTTACAGTTTAAAGTGGATTCCGAACCACTACAAAAATCCATGGCACCGCCGGGACTCGAACCCGAAACCTGTGGTACCGAGCACCAGAGCGCTAGCCACTCGGCCATTCAGTCCCCAGGACTGGATATTAACGGATATTAATATTTAATATAATAAATATTAATTTAATATATTATTGGATATTCCAGGTCTGAATATTAACGGATATTAATTTTTAATATAATAAGTATTAATATATATAATAATTAAACATCACATTTAGATTTTTAGATTTTTATACATATTATATTTTATAAAACTATCTTTACTGTCTAAGAATATGTAGGATATTCCAGGTCTGAATATTGATGGATATTTAATATTTAATAAGTATTAATATAATATATAAATGGATTTTCCAGGCCTCAATTATGTAAGTTTAATTTTAAGTCTAATTCATTCGGAGCTGCATTAAAATGGTGGATATAGGGTTTAGCTATCTGAACTAAAAGATCTGCTTCGGAGATATGCATATAAATCCATAGGTTGGAAAGTGGTTCTATTGGGATGGAAGAAGGCCAGGACGTTGAGAGACACCATTTCCAGTTCTTTGTTTACAAGTGTTCCATTGCTTTTCAATAGACTAAAACATTGAGAGGGAAAAGGAAGGGTGCTTTCATGTATATATGAGATAGTTACATACAGACAATCAATCAGTAACACGTTTATCCATATCTTGAACTTATGCAAGCTGTTACGCGACATGGATTTATTCGCACAATCAGTGGATTTACCTCAGCAATATCTCTTGCAAATCTCTCTAAAATTATTGACTTTGGTGACATCTTACAGGACTGAGGCTTTGTCTTTTCGTCATGAAAATAAGCTCTGTTAGAGAGAGATCTGGTAATCTAACTGGTCAGGGAATTCATGATTTTTAATAACAAAAAAAAAAAAAAAAAAAACTGAAGTTTAATCATCTCAAAATAGCTTACAAAGATATTTTGAATAATATTTTATAGAATTATGATTGAAAAATCTGGATGTTTTACAAACATTTTTCTAGGAAACTATTATAGATATCCAAAACCCTATTTTCTTAATACAGCATGGCAACATTATTATTCAATTAATATAATTTAAAATTTAAAAGTACATGTAGAATATTAAAACATTTTTATTTATGTAAGAAGCAATATCGATGTTATTTTTATTATTATTTTTGTTTTGAGATTTAAGCTGCATAAAATATATCAAACGTAACTTATAACTGAAGAAAATTAATTGAGTTTCAAAATAAAATGAACATAGAACATCAAAAATGAAAGCTGAAATTCATAAAAATTATTCTATTTTATGCACAGACTTTAAAAGTCCAAAATCTATTTAATTTTGTAGAATTTACTACACAGGAAGTAAACCCGAGCTTCGTACAGTTCTTGTAAGCACCACCATGTGTGCTCTTAAGAGGACAGCCAGGTGCAAAAATTTATTTTTAGTGGAAAATGCGTCCACCCTTTACGACACACATAATTCATCCTCAAAAACAAGGCTTCAAAATTGTTCATTTTTCAATGTTTTCTAAGCAAAGTCACCCCACCCCTACTGTGCTGCCTCTCATATTTTTATTTTTTATGGAGCAAATATTCCCTCCCTCCAAAATATGTTCCAAAACCTTCCTCTGCGGAGACAGAAATATTAAAATGAGATCTTCCCCCCCCCACCCCCATAAAATCTCCCTTAATCCCCTGACTCGAGCAGTTGATGATGAAAGTTATTTCTGGAAGCACCCCCTTTCTCGCAAAGAACACAGTTAAGGAACAATGGGAACAAGTGAGGGTGGAGTGTAATCTCGGGCCATTATCTGGAGTTGGCGCGGGTTTTATTAGACACCTTGTCTTTCGCCCCGATGCAGCCCGATGTGATTATGAGGTTTTGCGTTTTGTTCAACCTCTGATGAAATCCTAGCACAGATCATTTTGACTTGAGCTGTTAATAACTTGCAGAAAATATGGAACAAAGACTGGAAATAGAAATGTAATTAAATTTACAATTCGTTATTATATGCAGCTATAACTTACTGCTACATAAATGTATCAAAATGGAAACGGCTCCATTTTTTGAAATCTATATTTATATAAAACAAATAATAAATATATTTTTTTGTTTTATATAAATATTAAAATATGTTCAGTTATTTAATTGATACACATCTTACACATACAATTTTATTTTTATAGTCTATATAATTTTCCGAATTTTTATTTTTATATTCTTACCATTTATTATAACAATCACCTGTTAAAACTTTATTTATTAAAATTATCTGCAAATATATATATATAGTGGTAAAATATATTGATACAGAAAAGAAATAGACAGAAAGTCACAATAATCCTAATTATAATTTCACTTCTAATCGTCGTAATCATTGGCGCAACAGCCACATGGTGGACCAAGACCGTTTGCCTAATGGCAGATTTCGAGAAAGAAATGTTTTCTTTTGAAGTGGTAAGGTTGTCAACCCTACGCCTAATGCTCTACACCCATATTAGGCCGGGAACAGATGGTTAAAGTGGATTCCGAACCACTAACAAACATCCATGGCACCGCCGGGGCTAGAACTGGAAATCTGTGACGCCGAGTGCTAGTCATTCAACCATCAGGCCAATTTCACTTCTACTTAATTATAAATGCTCTTTTGCATACTTATTGTTTCGTTTATAATTAAATCATCTTTACTAAAAATTTGTAGGAATAAAATTTTTGATACATAAAGACACAATATTCCTAATTATATATCCTAATTATATTTCGCTTCTGTTTATTTATGATTAAACAGTCTTTATTTATAACATAAATAATTTTTAGTAGCATTTTACTATTATTGAAATTTATTTTTAAATTTTACATTCTTATTAATTATAAGAATAGTTTATTAAAAAAATTATTAAAATTATTCTGAAAACTATAAGCATAAAATATGTTTATATAGAAAGCCACAATATTTCTAATTATAGCTTCACTTTTATCAGTTTAGCAGTTCATTTATGATTAAATTTAAATCCATTTTTATTTGAAGTAAATATTAGTAGCTTCAAGCAATTATTGCAATTTATTTTAATAGTTAACTTTTTATGAGATCATTTTGCTAGTGAAATAATTAAAATTATGGTGAAAGGATAAATAATAAAATATGATAATGTAGAAAACCATAATAATTCTAATTTTTGCTTCATTTCCATTGAATTATATTTTAATAATAAATATATCATTTATATTATGATACATGCCTAGATTGCCTAAAAATATGTAGGAAATAAGCTCTAAAAATATATACGAATAAAATATGTTGATATCAAAATCCGCAGTAATTAAAATTATAATGCTAGTAATGTTTCATAATAATTTTGCTTATAATAAAATGGTCTTTAATTTAATTTAAACAAATTAATTATTTTGTAACGTTTTATAATTGATGATTTATTTTTATAATTAACTTCTTTTCTCATTATAAATAAGAATTGCTTGGTATAAAACATCATTAAAATTATCCTCAAAAATATTTGGGAGTTAGAATTGATGATTTAAAAAGCCTGCAATAATGTTAAAATTAAAAAATTACTCGAAATCTCTGTATATAGGCAGGCGGGAGGTGGATAATCCTGTAGTTCGGAAAGTCATGTGTTGGGCTCGAAGAGGGGGTTGGAACGCATCAATCTCCAAATGCCCTTTAGGTACTGGTTCTAAATTGTGAAGGCCTAATGTGAATGCAATGTAACAACCTCCCCTTATAACACACTCTGGAGAACGCTGCATCTGCCGCAACTTTGCCATTTTAAAGACGAATGAGTTTGATCAAAGTACCTGTCATTCAAAATGCTATAATTTTTACTATAATATTTTGTATAATTTTCTTTTCATTGAATTTAATACTGTAAAATAATTTTGTGCATTATCATGATGAGCTACGGATGATCTGTTTATGTCAGAAAACAAAGGAATTTTTATATCACAACGGCAGAGAAAATGTACACCAAATATTCCGTAAGCTAAAGCACACTCCGGAGAACGCTGAATATGCTGCCACTTTGCCATATTAATTGAAAATGAGTTTGGTAAAAGTACCTGTTATTCAAAATGCTATAATTTCTACTATAATATTTTTTATAATTTTTTCCATTAAATTTAATACTGTAAAAAATTTTACAGGATCATTATGAGCTTCAGAAGTTTTTTTTGTATCAGAAAAAAAGAATTTTCATCCCACAACGGCAGAGAAAATGTACACCAAATATTCCGTAAGCTAAAGCACACTCCGGAGAACGCTGAATATGCTGCCACTTTGCCATATTAATTGAAAATGAGTTTGGTAAAAGTACCTGTTATTCAAAATGCTATAATTTCTACTATAATATTTTTTTATAATTTTTTTCCATTAAATTTAATACTGTAAAAAAATTTTTTACAGGATCATGATGAGCTTCAGAAGTTTTTTTATATCAGAAAAAAAAAAAGAATTTTCATCCCACAAGGGCAAAGAAAATGTACACCTAATATTCCGTAAGCTATAGTACATTCCGGAGAACGCTGAATCTGCTGCAACTTTGTCATTTTAAGGGCGAATTAGTTTGGTCAAATTACTTGGCATTCAAAATGCTATAATTTCTACTATAATATTTTTTTAAAATTTGTTTTCATTAAATTTTAACATTTTAAAAAAACTAAACTTTTTTTAAGTAAAACATTTTTTAGTTCATTATCATGAATAGCTTCAGAAGTTTCGTTTATGTCAGAAATCAAAGAAATTTTATCCCACAACGTCAGAGAAAATGTACTCCAAATATCCGTAATCTAATAGATGACACATATATAAATGTATTAAATAACATGACGAATAGACCTAGTATAAAAATGAGACTTATTACGAGAGACAAGATAGGGACAAATTCAATTTATGGGCTCAAAGTAATCAGTAAAAGAGATCACTTTACTTTCTGAATGATATTTTGATATGAAATTTATTGGACGTAGTTCTTACGTCATTTCTATTTTTTCATGTCTTTTTCAAACAGCGATTTCTCTTTTTACGGATGAAGTTTCAAAGAGATATCGATCATTTTGACATATCAATCACAGTGATTCAACCGTATAATAATATAGTATGCATGTTAGAAATTATGTGTCAAAAAAAGAAATTCTTGTCAAAGAATTTGTCAAGTCTTATGCTAACAAAAACATTTATGCAAATAAATTTTATTTTTATAGCAACTGAGATTGTCTTTAGCTGTTCTGTGGTGGAAAATCTTTGTAAATTCCTAGAATCATGTACTCGTATGAAAATGTATTATATCGATCGCCGATTTGCCAAATCGTCAAGTAAACAAACAAAATAGCTGCCGAAGTTACATTTTACGTGCTAAATCGTTGTTATCTCGAAATGTATCGCTGAAACTGGTTGCTATAACACCAAAACTGATTGCTAAATCGATATTATACCAAAAAGATTCCTGGGATGCCAAACTTTGTCGCAATTTCCCCAAATTGTATGTTCTTTACGATTAAAGGATAATATCATTAAATAAGGAAAAAATAGGCTAGTGAAAAATTGCTTGCGTTTATTTCTCAGTGTAATTTCTTCTCTTTATCGCCTCAGACATTTTAACTTTTTGCTCATTCAGTCCTTTTTTCTACATGCTTATACTTTACCATCGAAAATATCGAGACAATTCCTTGTTAAACTTACACTTTGGACGTTCATACCTGTCAAAAATCAATCCATTTTCCATATAAAAGTACTCCATTCTCACCCAATTTGGACATAAAAACAAAAATAAGTCAAAAGATCTTTCATTCATTCTGGCAAATGTAAATTTTAATATACATATATATAAAACAGAGATAAGACAGACGACAGTCAGTCGTTGAATAACATGAATTTGGGCTGATTCGAATTTTTTTCAATAAGACATCTACTGTATTAATAACCATAAGCATATCAGCAATATTGAAAAATATTTTACGTATTTTTTTTTTTTAAATATGCTTAAAAAAGTTAATTATTTTAATTTTGCACAAGAATTAAATTTTCAGGTCTTCTAAAAAATTTAATTAGCAATTATAAAGATATTTTTTTTGCCGAGAGAGTTATATAAAATAAATTTGTTTTATATTTCAATGAGTTGCAACATCATAAAGAATATATACCATATAAATCAGATTTATCTATCATAATAGATAGAATCATATCATTTCCTCAAGTTTGACACAGAACAATCTTAGCCTTCAAACACACGCAATTCAATAACTTTCAACCTAATTCTTCCTTTAAACAACTTAACTTATAATATTCAACTTCATGCTAAGATAAAAATTACAAAGCAATTGATATATGTTACCATGGAAAGTAATTCTTTTGAAAAAATCTATAAAAATTGAATACAGGCTACAATTAAATTTTAATAAATAAACTGTTTTGTTATTGATATGGAAAAAAAAAATTAATAATTTAACTTTATTAAATAAGTAAATGTAATTAATAGAAAAGTGAGCAAAAATTATCAATAAGTATAGACAATAATCAAGGTTCTTCTAGTCATGATGCGAGAAACGAGTTGCAGATTACTCGGGTTGTTATATTGAGCGACTTATCCCTCATTTGGCGCCACCAAGAAATCTCCAAACAAAAACAACCCCTAAACCGCAATTTGGCTATATATTTTACAATTTTTATAATTTTTTTATTCATATTTTTCTGTAATTGAACGTTGTCACTATTAATTTCTAATTTACCACCTTTTAGGTGTTTAAACATTTTTATTACAAGAGCACTTGATTTTACATCATTGGCTCCCATACATAGCAGATGTATAAGATTAAAGCACAAAAATGGTATACAAAACAGTCATTCATAACAATTACAATGATTACGAAAACTATGACTACATAAAGATAAAAGAAAACTAATCGCTGGAGGCCAACTGCATCAACTCTCTCTGGACAAAGATCATTCACTAAGTTGTTCTTCATAGAAAAACAACTTAGCAAATTATCTTTGCCCATCTCAGAGTTCTGGTGGCCCAAAATACACAAATAACTGCTATACAATGCTGTGCAGAGGATTAGCAAGACAATCATGTTCAGTCTCTAGGTGGAAGGTCATTACTGCTATGGATCTAAGGGAGTCTGGGATTTTACAAATCGAGTTCCTCCACTTCTTTTCCTTAGTTTCTTCTAATAATTTGATGTCATAATTTTTTCCCCATAGCATTGCTGTTCTCTCATTGTTGTTCCATTTGTGTTCTCTTATTGTTATTCATTCTTCTCCTTATTCCATTCTTCTCTATTTCATTTTTATCTAATTATTCCATTCCATTATCCTTGCTTAAACTTTCCCTTACAACTCAAAGTTTTGTAATAATGCTGTCGGAAGTTCATATTAAGATCAGAATTTGTTGTATTCATTTTTTCCACTAAGAGATTACATCAGAATTCAAAATTATCGTCTCAAAAAAAAATATCTGTATTATTAGCAGAGAATCTTGTAAATCGACTTAGTAAATATAAAACACATTTTTTTTAATTTTATTTATTTGGTTTTAAGAAATTATAAAATATTTTTGTCTTTATTTTGATAAAGTTTAATTATGTCTTTTTTAAAGAAGAATAAACAGATTTTTAAAAGCATAGATAAGTGACATGTTTTGACATTAAATCTTAACATAAAAGAAGAAATGGTTGAAGATTAAAAGTTAATACGATTGCATAAAATCCATTTTACTACAAAAATAGTGCCTTGTTTTCTTCTTTGATTTTCACCTCTTTTAAAGATTAGAAAGTTTATTCAAATGGGCAAAAATAAAGAGTTATTTATTGAAAATGCGAGGCTCGGAATAATGGAATCCATTTCTACTCTCAATACATGACCAAAGACGAGAGATAAGAAGATCTGACGCAATTCGAATCGATTTCGCCACAAATTTGAAATCGCTCTATTTCATGGGCAGTTGCTTTTAAAATGGGATTCTGATCCTTAAATTATACATGCATTAAAAACAATAGAAAATATTATATTGTTGGATGTTTTAAAACTAACTTCTATTTCAGACATATCTAACTTTCTTTTCAAATGTCCTTTTTGATCGAAATGGAAAGGTTTATCATATATAATATTATAAATATGTATACTTAAATAACCAGTAGCATAACAGTTCTAGAGTTTAAAATTTAAAATGATCTCTGTATCTGTTAAACAATCTCCCCAATTTTCAAAATTTTTTTCATTTTTCTATGTTGCTGGATATTTTAAAATTAACTATTTCATACATATCTAACTTTCTTTTTAAATGTCTCTATTTGATCGGACTTGAAAATGTTTATCATATATAATATTAAATATATATATATGTAAACAACCTATAACATAACCATAACCAATAACATCTAGTTGCAAATATATACACGTAAATAACTAGCAGCACAAGATTTCTAAAGTTTAAAATTTTAAATGATCTCTGTATCTGTTAAAAATCTCCTCAATTTTCAACAAATTTTGCATATTTTTATGTTAAAATATAGATAAAATCCTTTAGTTTCTCCACTGTAATAAAATACTACACACACACACCACACACATATATATATATATATATATATATATAAATAACTCCCTCTAATTGTTTTTCCCCAGATTCTTCAAGATATTTAAACATTTTTAGTGATTGTTTATCATTTAATTCTCACTGACATCAAAAGCTTATTAACTTTCAGCTTTCAGACGCTTATTATTAGCTTCTTAACTTCAGACATTATTAACTTTTATTCTCGTCCGTCACTTCCTAGAAGTGGACATCAAATCTGAACTCTTTAAAAATGTTAATAATTAAAGCAAACAAATCCATGTTGTTTCTGCAAAATCCACTTAACTTTTGGCCATAATGTTTTGCTGTTATCACTCTTGCTATTTATATATGATTACAACAGACTAAATACGGAAGCAATTATGTATTTATAACACAGTTTTTTATAAAGTATAATGCAGACGTGTTAGATACCTTTGATAACTATTTTTACCTTGAAAGCCTTTATTTAATGAAAAATCTTTTGAAAAGAATGAAAGGTTCTCATGTATTTCAAATTATTTCCAAACTATGTCTAGACGAAATTGCGCTACAGGTTGCATATGTTAAGAACTATCAGTGTTTAATAACAAGTAAAATTCGAAGATTGTTTAAAGTCTTAAGTCTTCAACAATTTTAAGTTTTATTATAAAGTAATGCATTTCATTTCATCAGATTCTCTACGCAACAGCTTGCTGATTGCTTTCATTAAAATAATATATGAAACAATTTAATGTGAAACAGTTTCTATTAAATTTAGCTTAAAAGAAAATCTAAAAAAAAAAAAAAAAAAAAAACTGGTTTTGTATTTCAGTAAAACAAAAACTCTGAAATATTACAAAACGTCTTTACATTACCGTTAAAAGTTTGATCAAAATTAATTCATTATAATTAGTTGTATTAAAATGTATTAATTACAATAAAAATTATTACCACAAACACCACACACATAACAATTAAAAAGTACATTATGTAATAAATTTAAAAACAAATAATTATAGATTCGTTTAAGATTCCACTTCTAAACCGAATGACCAGATACCCGATATTAAGATACTTCCTCTCCGAGTGAGATTCTGTAAGCCAATTGATACGCAGGGTTGCGTTAAATATATTTCCTCTCAGAATAAGGAACTATAAACTAAACGTTTCTCAATAGAAACGCGTGGTTGCGCTGTACATCTTCTCGGGTGAGAGTCTCGGTGTTTACTAACCATTTCACCACAAGGGGCGCTATAGCAGTGTATAAAAAGAAGCACGGTTACATTGCTTTAAATACAACTAAATTTTAATAAAGCATTTGTTTCGGGTAAAGAACAGGGATTGAACTGCGCATGAAAGATGGCGTTTCATTCCCACAGGTGTGTGCAACTTTTGCTTTTTCGAAGAATTAGCAGATTCTGTACCCAGTTACAGATTGACAGATATATATATAATTTTATTCGTTTGGACTTAAAAAATAAATTTAACTATTTAACAGATTTTTTTCCTTAAATTCTTAAAGGACAACATTATCAGATTGTAAAATGTTCAAAATGCTGAACAAACATGAAAGCATGAAAATTGTGTCTTTTTTTTTTTTTTTTAAATTTTTTATGTAACTTTCATGTGTTTTACTTAATTACTTGAATATTTCTACAAGCTCAAAAAATATTTATTTTTAAGACATCATTTTAATAATTAATTAAATTATTTTTATTCTAGTTGTTCTTTTAAAGAGAAAGAATTATTCTTGAACTTGAATTACTTTTTAATCTGAGCTATTTTATTCAAGAAAAAAACTTTTTGTTAAAAAACAATTTTTTAAATTTTTTCCCAAAAGGAAATTTCTCTTTATTTTTCGGTGAAATTTAAAAAAAAAATGTTTTTATAGTGAATGTTCAGAGAAAAATGTATTATTTTTTATTTAATTTTTTTAGTTGATTTAAAAAAAAAATATACCATTTTTTAAGCTGAAGTACATAAAATTAATTTCAAAGAATGAAAACTTTCAGGCAACATGAAATCTCATTACATAGCATTTTAATAATTTTATTTCATTTTATAATTTTATTCAAAGAAATATTTTTTAAGTTTTTTATAAAATATAAGTATAAAATAAAATATATAATACTTAAACAATGACTTTTCATAATTAAGAATTAATTTAGAATTAAACATTTATGTTGTAAATTTAATTATTTTCTACTTTCTTATCAAATATATAAACATAATCCATCTAGAATTATTTTCCTTGTAACACATTTAAATTAATTGCAAAATTTTGAATTTTTTTTTAAAATTATGAATTGATATTTTGACATTTTCGAAAGTTTAACGTCTAAAAAAAGCCTTAAATTAAAAAAAAAAATTTAATTATTAAAAATTATTAATTTTTTTAAATCTATCTAAAAAAACAATGTACAACTCAAAAAAATAAATAAAATTATAAGAACCACACATATTCCTTATGACATACTACATTTAGTAAAAATTAGTGATTATAAATATGATAAATAATAATGATTACTTATTATGCAATTATGCAGATAAAAACAAAATGTACTGTTAATGAAAACAATAATTCTTTCAGAATAAAAATAAACCTAATTACAATATTTTTAGTATTTCTTTATCTTTATTACTAAATTTATTTTACAAAAACATGTCAGGATACTTAAAATTAATGAAATATAAATTGACAGACGTGCTTTTTTAATTTGAAAGTTATCAGAAAAAAAGGATTTTTAAATAAAAAAAAATTTAAAGAAATGAGAATTCTTATGCAAAAAAAAAATGTTGAAAATGAAATAAAATTTAAAAACTAACAATCATTTAAAAACTAACTAATACATTAATTAACTTCATTTCTAGGTATTATTTTATATTTTAAACTAAAATTTAATTTTCTGAATTTTTTATATCTCATTCTCGATTTTTTTTTATATCTCATCCTCGTGTAATAAAAAAATAAAAAAAAAAAACTAATAGTCCTTGTCAGTTGAATAAAAATCCATCTTTCCAGTAATTTTTTTTAAAAAAAAACAATTTGATGAAATAATTACATTTATTTTGTATTCGTATTTTAATTTTGCTTTTTATTTAATTCCTTAATTTTTCTTTGTTTCCTAATTAATTGACCTTTAAGTTTTAAAATTATTTTTATTATTTTAGGTGTTTTTTATGCACTCAAGAGCCAAAACATTATGATCATCCCTACATTTTGCAATGAACTCGCCTGGATGACGTGGAAGGCACGTGATCAAGTGGAAGTGGTATTTAACTGCTGCTGGAGAGTCTGAAGAATCATTCTTTCACTTACTTCTGTGTGTGATGTGAACACACACAGAAGTAAGTGAAAGGTGACAGGTGGCCATAATGTTTTGGCTCTTGAATGTATATATATATTGATATTAAGTAAAACTCTTAAATTATTTTTTTCTGTTCACTAACCGTGATCTTGTGATTCATTTAAGAAACACATCGTTCGGCAATGAAAGAATGAATAATAGGGTAAGTGCTTCTCATTTATGTGTCATACGGAGAAAACTCGAAAAACTCCCACCAGGCAAATTGACTATCAATAGTAGATGCTGTCGAGTTTTAAAATGCATTTTTTTTATATTTCACTTT
Organism: Caerostris extrusa; assembly: GCA_021605095.1. Classification (NCBI taxonomy): domain Eukaryota; kingdom Metazoa; phylum Arthropoda; class Arachnida; order Araneae; family Araneidae; genus Caerostris; species Caerostris extrusa. The sequence continues at coordinate 90,517 of BPLR01006497.1, forward strand.
TTATATATTCATAAAGAAATAATTAAGCATCATATTTTCTGCTGTACAACGATAATCGTCGTGGTTCACTTATAAATAATATCAACAGGAAATGAAGGAAGAAATTCTAGGAGCAATTGCCTCGGACTTATTATTTTCCGGGAGAATATTTCCCACAAGCAGAGTGATTTTTGATATGAGAGGTTTAAAATTGTTTTTATTATTTTAGTTTTATATATTCATGTTAAGGAAATAATTTGGAAATATTTCAGATTTTGGTAGGTTATCATCCATAAAACCAACTCTATCCTCCATAAAACAACTATCTCTTATTTCAGAGGTGCGCAGTAGATCTACCTCCCCGTGGTGCACCTGGTAACACTTTTCAGTGGCTAAAGATCTACAACTTGGCATTATGTTAGAGTAATGAAGTCTGTTTCAGCATGTTTTGTTGTATTCTCTGTTTTTTTTTTTTTTCGTTGTTCTTTTTTTTTTTTGCTGTAACTGTTCATAATCTGCCATTGGAAATAATCTCGTCTTACTTTTGCTATTTTAATTACCGTGCTCTTTAATTACCTCGTTTTACTTTTGACATTTTTATTGCCTCATTTTATTTTTTTTTAATTTTTAATTAATAAACTTTTAAAAGTTCTTTAATTCGTTTTACTTTTTTCGTCTTAACTTGGCTTTTTAATTACCATTTTAATTATTTCGTCTTACTTTTACCATTTTTTAATGTTCTTTACCTCGTCTTATTTTTGCTATTTTAATTACCATTTTAGAAAATGCAGACGAAATGATAGTAACTATTTTTGATTTAAAAATAAATATTAAATAAACAACGAATGTCCTCTTTATTTGACTCATCTTACTTTTGCTGTTTTCATAACCTCGTCTAGGTGTGCAGTAGATTTACCTCCCCGTGGTGCACCTGGTAACACATTTCAGTGGCTAAAAGATCTACAACTTGGCATTATGTTAGATTAATGAACTCTGTTTCAGCATGTTTTGTTTCTGTTCTGTTTTTTTAGTTTTTTGTTTGTTTTTTTTTTTTTTTTTTGCTGTAACTGTTCATAATCTGCCATTGGAAAAAATTTAAAAAATCTCTTATTTCAGTCCATTACTCTGCCACAGCAAAAATAATAATCAATCAACATTTTCTTTCAAATCTTTTAAAAAGCCATCCTAGAGTAAAATGGAAATACACAAATGAACTGAATTTCTGCATATAAAAAGCGCAATCATAATCTCAACTTAGTGCCAGAAAAAAAGCCTTATTTTTATTTTTTATTGTTTATAAGTAACATATATCGTTATTTAAAAGCATAAAATGATTTGAAAATTAAAATAGTTTTTCAATCGAAAGGTTTTATAAAAATAATTAAATTTGGTAATTTAAATATTCAAAATTTTATATTAAATAAATGAGTACTTATAAAATAATAAATGAATACTCACTATAATAAATGAGTTACTAAATTAAGTACTCACTTGAGTACTCCCTCATAATAAATTACTTATTATAATATACTCACTAATTTAAATAAATGAGTTATTCGCTAAGTGATCAAAATTTTATATTAATTAAATAAGTACTCATTAGGCTCAAAAATGCATATTAAATAAATGATTACTTACTAATTTAAATAATAAATGAGTTACTCATTAGTTGCTCAGAAATTTATATTAAATGAATACTTAATAATTTAAATAATAAATGAGTACTCACTAATTTAAATAAAAATAATTTACTAAGTGCTCAAAATTTTATATTAAATAAATGAGTACTCAATAAGTGATCAAAAATTTATATTAAATATACGAATACTTACTAATTTAAACAATAAATGAGAATTTAAACAATATATTTAAAAAAATAAAAGAAATAATTACTAAATAATAAACGATTTACTCACTAATTTAAATAATAAATGATTTGCTCACTAATTTAAATAATAAATGGTTTACTCACTAAATGATTACTCAAAATTTATATTAAATAAATGATAAATGAGAGTGCTCACTTATTTAAATATAAATTACTTACGTGCTCAAAAATTTATATTAAATAAATAATATATTTTCTAATTATATTAAATAAATGATTACTCACTTTGATAAAATAAATTATTTTATCAAAGTTTTATCATAGCGCATGTAAACTTATTTGAACAAATTTTGCAGACAGCAATTAACAGAATCGAACAAAGTTGCCGACACTTATAATTGTCCAACAACCACGCTTAAAATTTCATAAAAGGTATCACTTTCCGTTCCGCAACTCTTTCGTTTTGTTTATTCCTTTCGCCAAAATGATGCTTAAATTAGAACCGTGGGGCTCAATCCCTTGGAGGCCTAATTATCTGAGATTCTGGTGAAAATAGATAATTATGGTAATTCCTCGCGATAAATGGAAAAGCATTTGGAGAACCCATCTTTGGTAAACTCTGGCTTCCTTATCTTAGGAGATCTAAGCCAATATTTTAAATTGCCTGGTTGTGCGGGGTTTCTGTTTCCTGAAATATAAAATTAAGAAGCTTAGTAAAAAGAGTAACTTTATAAAGTTTCCCTTAAATTCTATAATACGGTTCCTAAATTTTTAGAGCAACACCATTAGACTTGATAATTCATGGAAACGCTGGGAATATAGACACATCTTAAATTATATTGTACTTCTTATAGCTCTTATCCAAAAAGAATGGAAATAATATATTTAATACGCCTACAGTAAATTTTACTGTAATTATTAAAAACAGATTTTAACGAGAGAAAAAAAAAACAATCTTGAGTTAAAATTCTTTTATTATTATTCAAAAAATTTAGGTTCGTAAAACATTGTATTAAGTATAGCTGTGTACAATTTATAAAAATGTACATTTTTGTTGTTTTATAAAAAGTCTGAGTTAGAAAGTTTTTGAATTTTGAATCATGAGTGTTTGGAAAAGAAGAATTTAACATTCTTCTGTGTTTCAGAGTATAACATTATTAGACAGTAATTTTTTTTTTTTTTTTTTTGAAAGCATATTTTCATGCATAAAACATCCCCTTTTTGCATTTAATTTCAAATTTTCATGAATTTAAACGAGTTAATTCTATAAAAGGTGAATTATAAAGCTACCAAATAGCATATCTTAGCTAAATTTAAAAAGAATAATTTCGAGTTTGTAAAAAGAAAAATAGTTGTAATAACAAAAATAAATATTTCATTTCTTAAATTTTTAAAATATGTTTAACAAAATTTGTAAAAATAACAATTTAACGTTTCATATTAACAGAGGTGGGCTTGAATGGCCGACTGCCTAGCGCTCTGGCGCTCGGTACCAAAAGGTTTCAGGTTCGAGTCCCGGTGGTGCCATGGATGTTTGTAGTAAAATTTTTCGGAATCTAGAAAGTTTTAAACCGTAGGTCCCGATCTAAAATGATCGTAGAGCGTTGCGGGGGCATTGTTACTCCGCGTCCGTGGCTTATCTTCAAGTTACACGCGCGTAATGCAAAGTGAGTAACGTCTGTGCAGCGCTTGCCTTAAGGCATCAAGACCAAGCTGTCTAAGTGTTTGCCAGCTGCATTAGAAAGAAAAATATTAACAGAGTTTCTAAAAATGAAATTCGAAATATAAATTTTAAAACTTAATGTAAAATCCTAATTTTAAATCATGATTTTAAAATTTAAATTATCTAAAAGAGACGCCATAATATATATATATGCCAGCAGAAATTATTAAAAATATAAATTTATTTAAAAAAAAGAAAAATTCTAATCTCAAGAAAAACTATTAATAATTGAAATAAGTTGAATATTATTCGAATAGCTTAAATTCGTAAAAAATTATATTGAAAATATCTATGTAGAATTAATGTAATACAAATTTTGTTTTTATATAAATTTTGTGAGTTTAGAATTTTTGTGCTTTTGAATCAGTTTTTTGGAGAAAAGGTAAATTTAAACTTCTTTTGTGTTTCAGAACAAGAATTTCTTAAATAATTATTTTAAAACATATTTTTATGAAGTAACGACATCTCTTTTCATTTATTTTTAAACTTTTCATGAATTTAAACGAGTTAATTCTTTAAAAACTAAATTAAAAAACTGAAAAAGTAACGTTTCTGAGTTAAATTTTAAAAGGATAAACTCGTATACGTGAAAAGAAAACTATTAAAATAGCATAAGTACTTCATTTTATAAAGTTCAAAGATATATTTTTATAAAAAATTACTGAATAATAGCAACTTAATATTTCATATTAACAGAGCTTAAAAAATAAAATTCGAAGTATATATTTTAAAATTTTAAATCATAATGTACCTCGAAAATATGCACTATTTTTTGCATTACTAGTTTTATTTTTATTTTTTATTTTTATAATTATTAAAAAAAAATAAATTGCAAAAAATAATAATTTAATATAATTAATAAGTTGGACAAAGCAAATTCATCTACTGAAAAATACATTCAGAAGAAAATATTTTAAGAATTTTACTTGCAGGAAATTAAAGGTTATAAAAAATTAATAGATTTATCTCAAAGTATTAAATTAATGAAGAAAATTTTCAAATTTTAATTTCATTCTGATAAGAAAGCAAAATATTCATTCTTTAAAATTTACGCTAATGACTACTTTTAAACAAATCTTGAAACATTTTTCTTTCAAATCACTTTCGGGAATTTTTCAAGTGGTTTTCACATGAGACCAAAATATCAAATGATTTTCAAATTAAAATTAAAAATGTTTAATAAATAATAATAAATAATCTTAATACTTTATGATAATTTTCAAAAAATTCTCAACTCAATAATAATTTTAAGCAAATAAATTTTCACACATGTATTAAACATAGACATTCAGCAAAGATATACAACTTCCTACGTGTTCTAAGACAAATGTTTATAGCTTTTATGAATGGCTTATTTACTAAACCCGAATTAAAAAAAGATTCTTGGAAAAAAAAACTGTTGTACAAATACAGTTACATCAAAGGATTGAAAACATATTATCGAAATGGGCGTCATATTGCTGTTTTAATTGTTACTAATTAAACGAAGAAGAAAACTGGAAAGTAAAAACTTTTTTTCGTTAATTGCAATACAGTTTCCGCCCATCATTTACTGTCATTACATAAATGGGCATAGTTTTTATACGTGTATTCATTAAATGAGACTCCATACTCTTCTCAAAATTTTTAACAGCAAACTTAATTATGCAAATAATGACGTAAAAAGTTAGTTTTCTAAAATTCAGAAAATCATAAATTATACAAATTTAGCTTAAATATGATAATGTACATAAATCTTTAAAAAGTTCCTTGTGAAGGACATTAAATAAAACCTGTTAGCCACAGAGGATTAACTTTTTATCTGCCTCTAGAAGTTCACTAAATAATAGATAGAGATAGATATATACAGATAGATAGATAGATATTGCTTATGTGTTGGTAATAATATCATCGAAAATTGTAAAAATATAGGTTTAAATTATCGTGCCTATTTAGAATTCTTTCTTAAAGATAAAGCTGGCAAATACTTCAACAATTAGCCCCACACTGTTTATTCCCTACTTTATTCCACTCAAAAGTGATTCAAACACATACAAATTTCATTTAATGATATTCTTAACAAAGCACGTTTTTGTTGAAGATGCTAATAAATTACCGATAATACTGCAAATGGAATTCTTAACATATTGGCTGACTCCTTAAAAAGTGCACTTATTATAATCGGAAAAAAAAATTATTAATCACAATTTAATACTTAAAATTCAAATCGTTCTTCTTCTTTTCAATTTATTTCAAACATTATTTTCTCTTTTTTTTTCATTTCATTGGAGCAAATAGATAATCGAACGTCTGTTTTTATACCAAAAAATAAAAATTGATTTAAAAATATTGAGCTATGAGAGCCAAACAATATTTTTACTCTTTTCTTAAGAGTTTTACCTTTAATTGTTCTTTATTTTTTAACGATGAATGAATGAATGAGCACCTATTGCGCTTTGAATGAGTGTCTGTATTTCCACGATATATTTGTAGATGATTTTCGGATCTCCAGTACCTTGATCTGATGTTCTTCGTCACAAGAATGTAAATATTTAGCCCATTTAGTGTTACCCAAGATTCACGTCTAATGGCTTCTTAACTTGCACTGACGTTATATCATTACAATAGGTATTCCTGGATGTCATCTTGGAGGTGCCCTCCTATTTCTAGAACCGAATGATAGAATTTTCCGGCCTGCAATTTCCTTTTTACTTTCCTCAGTATGGATGAGACAGCCTTCAGTTTGGCTTTGCTTTTTCAAATTTCAAACCGATCATCTTAAGTTCAGATGTGTTGTTGTTGTTGCTTATCCCCTTGATTTAGAGTCCTAAATCAAGTCCAGTAGATCATGCTGCATCAATAGATCGTAAACGGTCCTCCCCTTATTCAACAGTTGCCTCACAGAGGCACCAATACAATCAATGAGATGATAGGGAGACGCGATGGCCGAACAATGGACAAAGGGTATATGTCTTCTCGTCACCATTGAAGGTCAAACTCTTATTATGGCCAGTCCTTAGTCTAGCTAAAGCTGTTTGATCAGATCTAGGACATGAGCACTGCAAGGACATACCAGGATATTTACCATGCATGAATGGGTGGCGACCTCCAAGCGGTATTCACTCTGGCTATAGTCATGGAATGAACCTCTGAAGCTAACTTATTGGAAGAAGAAGCTTTGGGAAGTTAAGTTCAGATGTTCAACACGTTATCCACCGTCTCTCTGAGTGTTTATGAAGATTTACTGTTTTCCCAACAAAACTTTCTTTGAAACTCATATGTATCACCGCAAATGCTTCATTTCATTTTGATTTCTCTTCTTTGCAGAGTGTCTCTGTGTCCGTGTCGGTGCTGACCCTGACCTTCATCTCCATCGACCGCTGGTACGCCATCTGCCACCCCTCCAGTTCAAGAGCACCGCCAGCCGAGCCAAGAAGGCCATCGTCATAATTTGGTTCACTTCGCTCGTACTAGTGCTGCCCGATGCCATAGTGATGGACACCAGGCGCAGCTCCGCGCTCAGGGTGGAGACACACTACTTCACCGACTGCACCTACACCTGGGGCAACCAGTACACCAAGATCTACCAGCTGCTCATCGTCTTCTTCCTCTACTTCGCACCCTTCCTCTTCATGTCCTTCTTCTACTACCAGATCGTCAAGGTGCTCTGGAACAAGAACATACCGGGCAGCACGGAGGTCAACTCGAGGCAAATCAGGACAGGTCAGTAGATATTAAGATTTTTTTTTCTAAGCTTCATTTGAGCTGGATGGATTTGGAAGAATCATTAATTCCATGGTAATTCGGATTAAGAAAATAAAAATTTATATTTGTAGCTCACATTGTAGTGGCAAACATTGTAAATGCAATAAATGCAAGTAGAAAATGAATTAGTAAACCAAAGAGAAAACAACATTAGCAAGATAAACAAACTAAAAATGAAATATTGGCAAGATAAACTAAAATACATGTATACTAACAATATTAACGACAATTATCAAAGGTAAACTTACATAAAGGAATATTAGCAAGATAAATTACATTTAGCGAAATAAACAAACTTAAAGAAAAGAATATTACCAAGGTAACAAACATAACGAAAGGAATGTTAGCAATATAAACACAGAAAGGAAAAAATATTAGCAAGTTAAACAAATTTAAGAAATGAATGCTAACAAGATAAACGACATTTAGCAAGGTAAACAAACTTGTAGAAAGGAATACTAGCAAAATGAACCATATAGTTTAGTTAGATACATTGGTGAATTTTAATTACAAATATTAATCACATTTTTTACAATATAAGAATACATATTTAGATTCATTGGCATATACACCAGTAAAGGTTTCTTACTGTTAACTCGTGAATAAGTGAAATCTGTACCCTTCATATGTGTATGTTAGTTGCTTTGGTAGTGTTTAGATCCTTAAACAAAGGGAGTTATTTTATATCATTGTTAGTTAGGACTAGCATTATTAATTAGGACAACAATTTTTAAATTTTCTCAATCAAAAACACTATAAAAAATAAATTTGAAATTTAACATAGATAATTAAGATCTAAATGTGATATTGATAATTAATTTTCAAAAAAAAGGCTGATTAAAATGATACAATTGTTAACATATACACTCAAGAGCTAAAACATTATGACCACCCCTACATTTTTGCAATGAACTCGCCTGGATGACGTGGAAGGCACGTGATCAGGTTTAAGTGGTATTTAACTGGTATTAAGTGGTGGTATTTAATCCATGCCAAGGCGGGTTGAAGCTGTGCTGCGCGCCAAAAGGTGGGCCAACTCGTTATTGACAGGTGGTCATAATGTTTTGGCTCTTGAGTGTATATAGGAAAATTTTTATTAATTTTAAATGATATCTACGAATAGTAAAACCTAATCATCTGTTTGAAATAAGAGTTATGATACTTCTCAACTGAATTTTTGGAAGATAAGGAAAGAGGAATCTGAAAAATATGACAGAGGTTAGCTTATTACGATATTTACTGTCATTAACCCTTTTATAAATATGTAAATACAGATGGTGTGTTTTAAAGAAAATATAAAACCAACGGACAAATCTGTTTCTTTTTAAATTCCTTTATACACCAATAACACTCTTCTATATAAATGAGGAATTTGACAGGGAAGAGGTCGCTAACTTGAATTGCAACTTGTAGATTTGTTTCAGTAGCTATTCCCAAATCAAGTTCAATACAGAAAGTTTTAAAAGCTGCCCTGGTGTATAATTGAATTTTCCGAAAGTTTAAAGCCACCCTGTCATATAGTTGATGCTCCGAAAGTTGAAACTCGTCCTGGTATATAGTGCTCCTCCCTAATCGAGAGCCGTCCTAGAAAAATGTGCCTGACTGTCATATCACCTGTGTTTCAAATTAAAATTTGTCCTGTTACAAATTTCTGATTGTTTTTGAGGAAGATACGATGTCTATATTGCAAATATATTCAGCTGAAAGTGATATAATCCTTTTTTTTTCTAAGCCATTACAACACTTCTGTTTTCCCATCAAAACAATTTCTGAATGTTGCACAAGTTAAAATTACAGATTATCAATTTTCAAACTTTCAAACCTATAATAACCAGTTGCATGCATTCAAGCTATTTATAACTTTTTGGAAAGTCAGCTGTTTTTAATTCGCTGCACTAGCTTTAATTGCATAAGACTAGCTATTTCAAGATATTTATAACACTTTTAGAGCTTAATAGCAACTGTCGAACTATTGAGATGTTTTTTAATTTTATTAATTGGGTCTAAAATTATGCTGCGTTTGTGGGTTAAAAGTATTAGTAAACGGAGCGTGGGATTACATCAAAGATAATATCTTTCAAGGAAATCATAAACCATCTGATGAGATGCCAGGTTAGTTAAATTTGAAAATTTCACCCCCAATTTAAGAAAATTGTTTGTTCCAATTTCACTAATTATGAAATTTTTGCAAAAATGGATATGTTAATTGTTCATGGAATAAACTACTGCAATTTCTTTCTACTGCATATAGACATCTGATAAATAAAAAAAATATTAAGAAAATCATGATTAATCAAATACTTGAATATCAATTCATTTTCAAAATAAATTCTATCAATATGGTTCTTTTAGAAAAACCAATTCTTTTTTTACTTTTAATAATACGTGATTGATGACAAATTCTGTTTGTGTCAACATTATCAGATGAATTGATAAAAAAAATACAATCAATATTTTCTTGGTGCATAAATCTGGGGGAAAATGATAAATCTATTTTTGCTTTATGTATTCTTTGTGCCTTGATATCACATTTTCACACTTATTTCTAATAAATAAAGAAAATCCAGTAATAATAATAAGCTTTGTGAAACAATACTTATCAGATTTCATCAGGTTTTCTTTGAGCTAATCATTTTTCTAAGACGCTTTATTACTGATGAGCGGATTAATGGATTTATGAAAGAAACGTCCATATCTCTGTACGCCAAGGATCGTTTTGATGAAAGTTATCGATATATCGGTACACAGGACCTGGTCATTAGTTTCTCTTTGTGTTGATAAAAGGTTAGTTGCTTCTAATGTTCTTCATCAGAAAGTAAATATATATCATCATGTAACAATTTATTGGCACGACAGGATTTATTAATATGTTCGTATATATAAAGAATCGAAAGTTTTCATGGTTCTTTGGTGTTGAGCTGTATTAATAACATTTCAAGACACAAATTCCCATTTTATACTTCAGAATACTACTTTTCCAAAAAAGTAAGACCAATTTTTTAATTTAAAATTCCAGGGTCTTATGGAATTTCATTTTTTTCTTTTTTTGGTTCCTGGCCCTGTCCTTGACATCTGTGTGAAATTTGACGTCAAAATATTCATTAGTGTTTCAGTTACGCTTGGCTTTGGGAGACGCTAAAACTGACTCCAGCGATTTTTGAAATGTCTGAATTAATTGAGCAAAGAACTTGCATTACATTTTTGTTTGCGCAAATGTATAGAATGTTGCAGAAGGAATTCGGTGACCATTCCTATATCGGAAAAGAAATGTTTACAAGTGGTATAAAGAGTTCAGAAAAGGCAGAGAAAGCGTTAAAGATAAAGGGTCCTCTGGTCGACCACCAACCTTAACCGACGAAGCTTACGTCCAAAAAATTAATGATTTGGTGCATGCAAACTGTCGATTTATAATTAGAGACCTTGCTGCTGATGTGGGAATTTCAAAGAATCGATCAATTCCATTTTGGGCCACAAACGCGTCACATCTCGGAAACAGAAAACATTGAATGCGCCAGTTTACACTGCATTGATTCTTCGTGTCTCTTTCGCCAAAAATGAAACCCATATCGTTCCTCATCCACCGTTTTCACACCGTGTGACTTCCGGCTATTCTCTAAACTCAAAAGATCTCTCCGGGGACACCATTTTGAGTCGACTGAAGAAATTCAACAGGAATCGCCGCGCGCTTTGAAGGCCATCCCTGCCGATGACTTTTTTAGCATGCATTGAGGATTGGAAAAAGTTGGCATAAGTGCCATTTGTATCCGGAGGATTACTTTGAAGGCGATGAAATTAATTTGGAAGAATAAATAAAGAGTTTTTGAAAAAAAAATAATCGGTCTTACTTTTGGGCTAAATTTGATGCTAATTTGACTAACTATACAAGAATATACAATAAATTTATTACAACAAAATATTATGTTTTCTAACAAATGAATAATATTGCGATACAGGGCGGCCATAATTAAAACTTGGATATTTAAATCAAACTGATAAAGAATGTACTGTAACAAACTCAACACCCTTTCGTATACTTATTATTTAGACCATGATAAACTGAATATAAAGAAGTAAAATAGTTTACATTTGTTGACACCTTCATCAAAATTCAAAGAAAAAAATTGTTTTTATATTCAACACCATTTTTCAAAACCATAGAATATAAAATAGTAAAATAGTTTATACTTTCAAAACTATTTTCAAAACACTTACATATGATATGCCACATTATTGAAACACTTAATTCACAAAAATTTTTTTTTTGAAAATCTCAAGAATACTTTATTTATCTGGCATGCCATAGTATTTTGATATTTTATTTATTATTAGTTTTATAATTTATTTTTGGACATCATTTGTAGTATGGCATATTAAAATTGGAAAAATGTCGTAAATATATCAGATTTGTCAGTAGCTAAAATGTCAGCTCAGCTTATATAAAAATATCTATTTCATGCATTTTTTTTTTCCTTTGAATCAAACTTTTTCTATTCATAAATATTTTTATATGGTGCTATATTTTAATATTAATAATATATCAAAAATCAAAAAGACAAAATTCAAGATAACATGAGAGCATTTTTTTTATATGTTTGACATTTGGTACATTCAAACTCGGCAAAAAAGATATCTAGCCACGAATTATTAAGCGCATTCTGACAAATGGTGAAACTGCTATCTGATTTTAACTTGAAAATTTTATGGGGTTTTTCTTATGCACTAAAAATGAGTTTAATATGATTTTTGATGATGAGATGAAAAAAATTGCAGAGCAAAAAAGAAAAATGTAATACATAGCTGAAATTTCTTCAGTTTTTAAAATCCAATAGGTTTCAGAGAAAAATGATTCGTTTATTCTTATCTGTTAAGTTATTTTAAATATTTAAATCAACGGAAGTGAAACAATAGAAGTGTTGACAATTCTTTATATTCAATATTAATTATTGAAATATCCATGAACAATTAAATGAAAATTAGCTTATTTTGCTAAAACATAAACTTTTTGCACAGTTGTTTCAATTCTGTTTTATCAATTTAAGAATATATAGGATTTTGCCGTCATTCCATGAATTATTACATTTATTCACAATTTTATAATGAAGACACTCCATTGATGAGTCCTGATTTATGCTTGACTCTATGGAAATTTGGAGTAGGATTCATAGAATATTCTGAAAAATTCATATTTCTCCTCAACTTTTCAGAACTAACGGTGGCATATTTCGATCTACGAAATTAAAGCACCCATTCTGGGTTTAGGCTCAGACACATAAACGCCACAGGCCTGCCACTAACTCACCTAAAATAACAGTTTGAAGTGTTTTAGACACACTTACCGTAGTTTAGTTTGACAGTCGATTGTGGTAACTTAACAATATTTTGGCTGGAAATGCTACTTTGTTAAAGAAGGGCTTACCTCTAGGTTTAGTCGTATCAGCAGTAAGCTGGTATTTGCAGACATACAGATCTTGTTACTAAGTGTGCTAGGTATACTTGTTTTAGCCCAAGGTACGTTGTAATAGTACAGTGTTACAAACAAACTAATATGATGCAAATTATATACAATTTGAGTAATGTAATTTAAGATAGATAATTATACAAAACATTTAACTAAAAAAAATGAAGACTATGATGCTTAAAATAAAAGACCCTATTCAAACACAATCCACCAAAATCTGTGTCTTTAATATCGTCTTTTTCTGGACTTAATTGTAAATCTTTATTGCCACAGTTTTCTGAATGTGAACTCCAGTTTTCAAGTGACGCTAGGATTCGAAATTTGTCGCTGTAAGAATCAGGCCTGGCAGCTGAATTCCTTAGTGGGATATTTAATGATCTTGATATCTTGATTGTTATTCCAGCAATTCTTTTCGTAATGCAGAAATGGCAGTCTAGAGTGACCCTATGGTTTTTCTCTATATCATTGGTATTTCAAACGGCATATGACGCGTTAAGTTAACTGCCAAGTATTGTTACGCAAGGATCACTGCAAATATGAGAGGCCCAAGATTTGTCCTGATCATAACACTCTCTAAAAATATTCATGTTTTTTTTTCGAGGGAGTAATATTGCTACTTTGGGACTTGAAAATTTCGCACATAACAGAAACATAACACAAGCATAACATAAAATTGTTTCCGATGTTTATCGTAATTTCAAAGCATTTTAAAGAATCTATTCTTATAAAAAATAAACACTTGAATACAAAATAAAGACGAATGGTTCACTATAACTTAATACATACACTTTTCTAACTTGACATGCATGTCTAAACTACACAGAAGTGACTCACACAAACGACACCCCAAGATTATCAAGTTCGCTGGACCTGTTTTGACAGGTCTGCATTGTGTTTAATAACTTTATTTAATGTATATTATTATACATTCTTGTGCGAAATCCTTCTTTCAATGAAACCACAAGAAAATAGTGTTACATAAAATCAAGACGCTTTGCTATCTATTAAATATATTTTTTTTATTATATGTAAAATTAAAAAAAAAAAAAAAACTAAACAGAATAGTTGATTTTTGTTACTATATTCTCCTTCAGTTAAGTTACCAGTGCACTTACCATAATAAAATAAAAAAATTTTAAAACCACAAAATCATAAATTATAGAATTCGAATCTAAAAAAAAAAAAAATTGCTTCTAACGAATTTTTATCACTGAAAAGCAACGTTGATCAGCCACTTATAAACGACTTTTGCCCCTTAAATTTATCGAAGGAAACTATTCCTCCCCCAAAATCCTAACCAAGTGTAAAGAGTGCAGATATGTATAGCACACAAAAAATAAGCAAAAGAAATACCGGCTGGGATGGCAGTAGTTCTTTGTTGATGTCTTTTTATTATTTTTTTTTTTTTGCATTTCTTCGTAATTTTTTTTACCAATTTTTCCAGCATTCTGCATCGATGTTTGATGGAAGAAAACTCCAAGAAATTCAGAGCACTTCTGAATTAAGATAAAAATTTCGATTTTTTTCTCCATTGTTTAACTTGTTGCTAATAAATTTAACACTTTATACGGCTTATTATCTACTGTATAAATGACAGGATGGTTTCGTTAAAAACTAGGAACGTGAAAGGTTTCATGAAACACTAGGTTTTTCATTAAAAACTAGAAACAGGAAAGGTTTCACGAAACACGGTTTGATGCAATCATGATGGATCGCTCTTGCTCTAGACCATCAAACAATCACCATCAGTTCTTTTGATAAATATTTCGCTTCGGAGTAAGTTTTGTTGATTCATCCTTGTCAAACCAGTGTGTTCAACATTTGCGATTGTCATATTAGATCCCTTTCTCATCACAAGTGACAATTTTATTCCAAAATGGATCAGATTTCTAACAAGAAAGCAACATCAAAAGCACTTCCAAATGATTTTGTTTCTGTTTTCATTTATTTCATGTGAAACCGATTTATCCAATTTTTTTCCCTTTACCAATTTGGGCTAAATGAATTAATATTGTTTTGTATGCTAACATCAAATTTCAATGATAATTCATAGGCACTCTGAGAGGGGCCAATGTGCTTTATTTGATTTCAGTATTCTTCATAGAAACAGCTATAATAACATGAGGAAATAGGACAAGTAAGTGTCCTATTTTTTTTTTCATATATTATAGCTGTGGAGAGAGTGGTCTTCATGAATAGTAAAGGTAAGATAGTAGCATTTGTTGATATTCCCTTTCCTAATGAGCATTCTTTGCGTATCAGTGAAAAGCACTGAAAATGAAAGTTAAAGAAAACTAATAATATTGCTACTATCAGAATGGGAAAAACTACCATAAATTTACAGTCGACATACCTCTAGTCGACATATCTCTATATAGTCGACATACCTCTAGTCGAACTTAGTTCTAGTCGACTAGTTCTAGACGACCTTTTAGTTCGTCATCATTGATCTTTGATTCCGGGCGATTGCGTGGCTCATTTGTGAGGTCAAATTTACCTGTACGAAATTTGGCGAACCAATTTGATACTCTCTGCTGCGTAGCAACGAGCCAAATACACTATTGCTGTTTCACGCCGTCTGCGATGCCGTAATTCTACTTAAGAAGTCATAATTCATAAAAGGGAGAATTTCCGATCTTTCCCTTTTCAGCAAAGCTAATTCCATTTTCTAAAAAGTTTTTAATATTTTTATGGCTTACAATGAATTTTTAAATAGATGAGCTGCGTAACTTTCCGACAACAACAAAACAAATTGTAAAATATTAAGCCAACGTCAAATAATAAGTTGTTAAAAATGGCACTATTATTAACTACAAATTTCATCCTTGCAGATCCAATAAATTATTCAGATAACAGTAAATTTCCGATTATTTAAGCCTAGCTCAAACGATTTATTGAACCCCAAAAAAAATTTATGGTAGTTTTTCCCATTCTGATAATAGCAATATTATTACTTTTCTTTAACCTTCATTTTCAGTGCTTTTCACTGATACGCAAAACATGCTCGTTGGGAAAGGGGAATATCAACAAATGCTACTATCTTACCTTTACTATTCATGAATACCACTCTTCCACAGCTATAATAACATGAAAAAATAGGATACTTACTTGTCGTATTTCCTCATGTTATTATAGCTGTTCCTATGCGAAGAATACTGAAATCAAATAAAGGACATTGATATTCACAAAGAGTGACCTGTACGGTAACCTTCTCAATTGCCACATAGGTCATGATTGATATTCATGACCTGTGCGGTTAAAGATGGTCAATGATGAAGGATAAAGATGGTCATATTATTAACCTTCAATTCTTCATTAAGTAACCTTCTCAAGCTTCGCACTGATACAAACGGATAACAAAGAGTTCGTAAGCTTTAGGCATAGGCAGGAATGACCATGCACTGGACTCAAGAAGAAATGAAAGTCTTCCTTCAAAATTGTGGGAGTGCAATATAGATGTAGTATAGCAGATCCCTTCAAGGTTCATTCTCTGTAACGTTGAATCTAGGGGCAAATATCTTAGATCAAGTTTCTGCAACTGTGTAAAAATAACAATTTTCATGTCCACAGATTAAAATACCCGTTCTGTGTGAAATATAACTCTAAATACATTTAAAAACCAAATGATCCTAGGAAAATATTGATATAAATTCATAAATAAGGACAAACTTTTACGAGACGCCCAATGTAGTAGTTTTGTGCAATAGTTAAAAGTATTGACTTTTCCTTTTTAATGAAATTTTGTCATTTTTAAAATGCTTTATAAAAAATTATTATAACTAACAATAAAATGCAGTTAGTTTTTAAGTTAGTTTTAAAAAAAATGCAGTTAGTTTTCAAAAAAATTTAAATGTATTTAAATTTTTTAATCAAATATAATTTATTTAGATTTCTTCAATAAAAATTTTAGTTTTTCAAATGTATAAAATATTTTAAAAATTAATTATTGAACTTTGCAGAAAATTACAACAATGAAATATTTACTGGAATACGTATGTATATTTTGGATACTGCACTTTTTAATACGTCATCACTTTTAATGAAAAGTTGATGTTTTTTTATTCCCATATAATTTACATATCAGATAACAATTATGATGAATGAAAAACAAATTACGGATTTTCATTAATTTCTAATTATATCTGGAATTAATATAACCATTTTTAAGTGAATACATTTTGAATATTCACATTTTACTTGTTATTTATTTTGTAAAAGAAGTAATGAATAAAAAAAAAACTGCTGAATGTCAAATACTATAATAAGTTATCATTTTCAAGTTAAGTAGCATTTTTAAGAAAAATATTTTTTTAAAAAATATATTGTTATTTATTTTCTTTTGAGCTTTTTTATGTTATTCTTTCACTTATAAATAATAAAAAAAAAACATTCTTTTCTGTCTTGTATATTTTGCTGATTTTTATTTTTTTTTAACTTATTGTGTCTCATTTCCTTTTTTCTTAAGTTTTCAAATGACGTCTTATAGTTTTTTTTTTTAATTACGTAATATTTCATTCCAAATCAGCACTTTTTAAATATAATAAACTTTTTCATTCATCGAAAAGTTTTATACCATTTTTTTCTGTGTTGTTTTGTTTAAAAGAAAATATTTTTGTCTTGATTCCTTAAATGTGTTTCTAAATTATTAAAAAGTGCATTTAACTCAACTAAAAGGAAATTGTAAACAGTTTTTAAATAAAATATAATTATTTATTACAATTCAAGAAGGCTGGAACTGAAATATTATTAAAAATTCATAATTTATTCGAATATCATATATATATATATATATATACAAAGAACTAGACACACGAACATTTTACGCAAACAAATCCACAACAATTTCCAGTGGCAGATTATGAACAGTTACAGCAAAAAAAAACAAAAAAAACAACAACGAAAAAAACATACAACATACAACAACAAAACAATACAACAGAACATGCTGAAACAGATTAATCTAACAATAACGCCAAGTTGCAGATCTTTCAGCCACTAAAAAGTGTTACCAGGTGCACCACGAGGAGGTAGATCTTCTGCGCACCCAAATCCACAACAATGTTCGCTACACACTCAAAATGTATAATAAAAAACATCATAACATTCGCAATACAAAAACCCTTAAGTACCTCTCAATCAGATCTTTAAGTGTGCTAAGAGATCTCTAAGAAGAAGCTTTATATGCAGCGCAAAAAGCAGCTGTTATAAGCAGCGCAAAAGCAGCTGTTATAAGCAGCGCAAAAGCAGCTGTTATAAGCAGCGCAAAAGCAGCTGTTATATGCGCACCTCGAATTTGGCATGTACTTGTATACATATACTGTACTGTACTTATATACATATATTGCGTGGGGGAGATATATCAGGGACATTCAAAAAGACGTCTTTCAGAGGTTCTCCCGCAGGTAGATGTATCAGAGACGTTGCATTGATCAATCCACCAACATATACATCTTTCAGGAAGTTGTTCACAGGTAGATGTTTCAGTGTCGCTGTGTTGATAAATCGATCAATAAATACGCCTTATATGACAAATAAGAGGGTATTCAGGGGCCTTGCATTTGAGCCAACTATAGTCGACACCCGTTTCTATATAATCATCTTGTCGATTGATATAAACACGCTGCAAAAATTGAAATCGAAATTTATAATTGACAAATGGTTGACACTATTGTCAATACATGCGATCCTCTAACATTCTGCGCACTTAATTTTTTTTTGATGTACATCGGTAGATCTCATGTCTTACTTATGCATACCACGAACAGACAGATGAGACAGATGAGAAAGACAACGACACAAGTTTTCTGGAGAAATTTTAGAAACATTTTCACTTCATTTGAGTGCCGTACAGTACAAAAGTTTTATCACACAGTTGCACTGGGATGGATAATCGACAAGCTGTCATAATTGTCATCTTCATCAAGTATTCCTGTTCCTTAGAGCTGTGACAGAAAATTCCTGTCTTTTTATAGATTCATTCCTGTACTTGTCTTCTGTAGATTTTACAGTGATCAGAACTTGTATTATCCTACACATTAGGGGGCGTACTTTACTATTGTAGATAGGTTTTTCAATGCGTGAGAGTACCGCGTACAATATCCATATATGGAAATAGGCCGAAATCGGGTTTTTTTAGATATGAATCCTCCACATTAGAGTGTATTTGGATTTGTTTTGTCGTTCTACAGTTATTTTCTGCACACTGTAGGTTAATTAGATTGGGACCTACAGTTTAACGTGGGATTCCGGGCCACTCATAAGTATCCATGCCACTGCCAGGATTCGAACCTGATTCCTGTGGTACCAAAGTGCTAGCCAATTCGCTATCAAGCTGTCATTATTGTTTGAGAGAATATCTGAAAAATTCTCACCGGGCAGCCTGAATGTCGATGCTAAACGTTTGCACATCCTGCCTAAATCGTCATCGATTCTCCATGTTTCTGAAAGTAATGACTACAACACACACCACCAACGAATTCAAACTTGAGGAACTTTGATTATAAAATTAACCACTGTAGCCCTGGCCTTGACTTGAGCTTATAAAAAGGTATTGCAAAAATAGTTAAACAAGCTGAAGATTGCTATATTTTCGTTTGTTTCTGACTTTTTTTCTAATATTTAAACAAAAATTTTCTTTCTAATGCAGCTGGCAAACACTTAAGACAGCTTGGTCTTGGATGCCTTAAGGCAAGCGCTGCACAGACGTACTCATTTTACATTACCCAAAGGGCGCGTGTAACTTGAAGATAAGCCACGGACGCGGAGTAACAATGCCCCCGCAACACTCTAAGATCCTATTAGACCGGGACCTACAGTTTAAAGTGGATTCCGAACCACTACAAACATCCATGGCACCGCCGGGATTCGAACCCGATAGCCACTCGGCCATTCATGCCCTTAATATCTTAAAATTAAAAAAATAATTTTGAAATCTTGATAACTTGAGAATGGAATATTACTTAGGTACATATTCACTGTGATTGTTCTACTGAAGTATTTCGTTCAATCTGAGGAGTCATTACTGTAATAGAACCTATATTTGCCCCCTTGCAATTTCCAATTAACAGCAATCCCTCGTTTAACTCCTCTAATGACTTCGGGAACACTTATCTTTGATACTTTATACGGACGCTGCCCAATTATTTTCGCCAATTAGATTTCCTCTCACTTAAATCGTGTACAATTTATCTCAAATAAGAGATAGTTACACTTGAGTTCTCTCTCAAAGTTACTTGGAGTAATTAAATATAATTTTAATTATTAAAAACAAATAAATAATTTGTCAAGCATTATTTTTTATAAATAATGCTATATTAGATTATTTAATAAAATGAATTCAATTATTAATTCAATTTAATATAGAATAAATTGTTGTTAAATATATTGTTGTACAAAATTGAATGTGTTGAATTATTAGTATTTATGAAAATTATTGAATCTCAGTAATGATGATTTCGATGCAAGTAGTTACTTCAATTAATAAGTATATAAATAATCTTTAAGCTAATTAGCTTAATGTAATGATAAAATTACATGCAAACATTTTTTTTCTTCATAGGTTTCAAAACACACATGAAAATAGAATATGAAAAATTAATTTATATTTAATGCGGCTAAAATGAAATAAAAATAATGTCTCACATAGAGAGTCTTTTGCAATTTGTTTGCTTTGATAGTGAAATTAATATTTTATAAACAAAATATATTTTTATTTAAATTTATAAATTTAATAAATTAATGTATACTTATTAATAAATTAATATATTAATTTATTACATCTAATTTATTAATTTATTACGCCTAATTTATTAAATTAATTACAAATAATTAATAATTAGGAGCAAAAACAAATAAGTTAACAAATAATTAATTATTTATTAATTTATTAATTAGAGATTCTCCATTTTTTGTTTTTCTATTTAATAAGTTATCTTTATTTACTATGATTTATAATGATGAATACATATTATTAAACAGATGGAATAATTATTTGTTATCATCATTAATATATGCAATATAATTTATACCATAATCATCACATATTTTTTTTCGTTTGAAAAACAAAAATCATTGCCTTATTTTCAATCATTTAGTTTCAGTACACATTTAGATATTTTGGTATCTATTGAAAACTGTTAAAAGTTTATGTACAAGTTTTTCTTACTTATCATTTAACTAACTTTTACAGTTTAGGCCATTTGTTACCTTGAAATTAATGTCGTCAAATAGATCCCTTCAATAAATCTCCAGAGTTTCAAATACAAGTAAAAAAAATTGTAGCTTAAATCATTAAAAAGAACCACATATTTTTCTTCTGCAAATTAAGGTTATACTTTTGAAACTTTTTCTTTCTTGCTCCGAGAGCAAAAACACTGAGTAAGAAATGATTGTTCTTATTAGAGCTTATGAATCCATTTCTAAGCTTAAGGTTTTATTTATTTATTTATTTTTTGTATCTCATTCAATTTTTTTCTTAATGTCCTCATACAGTTTTTTATGAGGCATTTCTACATCAAAATAAATGGGCCGAAGAAAAGCATTCTTGAAAAGTTGATGCTCTGCGCAAAAATATTCGAAAGCGAATAATTAATCTCACTGCTTAGTTTTTTCTTTTCGGAAAGTTATTGTTGCTTGAATAATTTCTCATTCTTAGTATTCTTGAATGAAAATCGATAATGGTAAGTCATCTTGGCTATTAACAATAGTTAATTTACTTTTTCATTTTTTAAAAAATTCTTATATAATTCCTTCATTGAGATTTAAAGCAGCCTGTAGGTCAATTAGCTAGCGATCTGGTCTTTTGGTACCACAGGCTTCAGGTTCGGATTCTGGACTGTGGCATGGATGTTTAGTGTTTCGAAATCAACATTAAATTGTAGGTCCCTGTCTAATTAGCTTAAAGTGTCCACAAAATAACCGTAGAGTGATAAAACCAAACCAAACCATTTATATATAAAGATAGGAATAAACAAAAAAGTTTGTAAAGTTTATATTAAGTTGAAGGAATTCATTTGAATTTTTTTATCACGTAGGGTTTAATATTTTTTGTCGGAATTCGATCTGTAAAAACCACTGATCCATTAAAATAGTCAATGAAACATATAATATTGGTGTGGCATTAGAGATTAGAGAGGAGTTTTTAATATATCTTTAATAAAAAGTTTAAAAGATACTTTTTGGGAAGAAAATCTCTACTTAGCTATACATACCAAAGCATGTTACTGAAATCAATCTTACGTTAATATTAAAAGTAAGCTGGGTTAAGAAAAGATGAGAAAATTCTTTAAAAAATTCGCTAATCTACTAAATACCCGTATAATCTATGAAATTTGCTAATTATTGACAGTTTTATTAAAGGATAATATAAGACAAGTGTGATATAAGAAATTCCGTTGAACGGAAAGTAAAAGCAAAAAATCCTTACTTACCTATTCGAATTCGATTTTAAAGCACATTTTACTTATTTTAAACTTAATACAACGCCCTATAAACTGCATTCTATTAAAATAGTTTTTTTAATATTATTTTAAGCATCGAGTACGTCTAAGCGTATTATTATGATAAGTTACATATTTGCCATATCAAGCGGTTTGAATTTAAATTAAACGGAAATGCTGCAGCGGTAACTCGAAAGATTTGTTAGATGTGTCTAGAATTTATAAGTAAATGCCAAGTTTAGAGTGGGTTTAAAATGTTCCCGGAAGGAAATTTTAATCTTAAAAAAATTGAAAATGGAAGTTGCCATCCAATTCAGGTTGATAATGATAATATTGAAAGCACTGGTAGTATTAGAACCAAACATTTTTTTTATTTCCAATGGCAGATTATGAACAGTTACAGCAAAAAAGAACAACGAAAAAAAAAAAAAAACATGCAACATACAAGAACAACAAAATAATACAACAAATCATCCTGAAACAGAGTTCATTAATCTAACAAAAATACCAAGATGCAGATCTTTTAGCCACTAAAAAGTGTTACCAGGTGCACCACGGGGAGGTAGATCTTCTGCGCACCCTTAGAACCAAACATAAAAGCGCCGAACTAACTGGTAGATTCATTTTGCTCAAACAGCAATAGTGGAAGAGCTAAAAAACTAGAAAAAGTTTATCGATCTAGTATGGGGTTCCACATGAACTTATAGTTCAAGCCGTCAGCAAAGAAGTAAATGTCTGCACGTCACTTGGCACCAAAAAAGGAAATTGATCCTTTTTTTTTAAAGATTATAGTGACAGGACTATTACTTCAGACATCTACTGTCGACAATTAAATAACCTGAATTACTCTAAAGACAGGGTATGAATCTTCAAAAAAAAATAATAAATATTAAAACCACTCGGACTCAAACAGCACAAATGACTTAGCAGAAGCTGAAGGAATTTGGATGAGAATTTCTACCTCACGCCTCTTATAGTCCAACCATAGCCTTATCAGATTGCTATTTGTTTCGGTTTCAACAGCAGATTTTTTTAATTTTAGTAGTTGATCGAAAATTTTCTTCTGCTTATGGCTTTTTATTTTCTTATCTTTTTTCCTAATTTTTATAACTGTTTTTAAGAACTTTTGGTCGTATTTGTTAAGAATACATAGCCCTTTGTAATTTTGATTTGTTTATATGTTATTTTGTTTCTACGGTAAGTGGCCAAATTTGTATGGATTGAGTTCCAATAAAGCCATAGGTAACAACTACATCAACGTATTAATGACTAATATGTACACATATTTTTTCCTTTCAAAATATCTGTCTAAATCCTGCATTACTTTTCGTTTAATCTAATAAATATTCTTGGTAAAATATAAATATATATTAAAATATAAATATATATTATTATATTTATTATAAATAAATATATATATTCTCTTTATAAATAATATAAGGAAAAATAAAGTGTTTATAATTTTTCCTTATATTATTTATTCCTGAACTTTTTCTGTGAATAAAAAATCACTACTTAGTTATCGGAGTAAAGGATTAAAAATTATCAAAGCCTATATTGGGTTAAAGCTCCGAGTAGTCGTAAAACGAAATTGAATATGCAAAAACAAAAAGGTCCCTCCAAGATAGTATCAAAAATTTGCTCGAAAGATGGTTGAATGTGGCATATATTAATGATAAAAACTTCACACTAAAAGGGCACGACTTATTTTCCACTAATTTTACTACTATTATTAACATTAATAACTTTGTTATCGGTTTTTATTCAGAATTTTATACCTATCTAATTATTGTACGGGTAAATGAAATGAAGAAATCTACAACATGCTGACATAAAATCAAAAATAGATCCTGCACACCTTAAATGGCAGTTAGAATTATGGTCTTTAATCTCAATTAAAAATATTTGAATTTAATTCAGGAATTTTAAAAGTGTTTTGGAGAATTTTGGCGATTCAATTAACACGAATTGTCTGTTTTTGATAACACATTTGCTTTCAAATTTATGATACATGATGGAAAGGTGCTGGGTTTCGAATTAAGGGATCCAGATTCAAACCAGGGCAAGCGAAGCCTAACCTAAAGTTTTAATTTCGAATAAGTTGATAAGCAGGATAACTATATTACAGCATGTACTTTCATTGAGTTTGAGGAGAAGAAATGAAGAATTTGTGCCGTTAGGTGCTCTTCTTGAAAGAAATTTAAATTTTGAAAGAATTCAAAATGTGGCACTCTAGTAAGCTCACTTTGAGTGATGCTGAATCTGCTATTCTAGTGTTGAATGATTTCAATTCAAAGCGCCCGGCATTTGGAATCAACAACACTGTTATATCAATGGCAACTAATCGATTTGCATAATGGTATTGATTAAAAGAAGACACTCCCTAAAGTCCATAATATATATATATATATATATATCATCATTAGTGCAACAACGCCATGTTGGGCCAAGGGCCAAGGCCATCAGTCTGTTGACAGATTTCTATATAGATGTTTAGATGATCGAAAAAAGAAAAGGCACCTTACTTTTAGATTCAATTATATGTTTATATATGTTATATATATGTACGGTGTATGGTTATCAGCCTTACGACCAACGTTCTACAGTCATATTAGACAGGGACCTACGGTTTAAAATGGATTTCGAACCACTACAAACATCCATCGCTCCCCGAGATTCGAACTCGAAACTGGCGGCGCTAGTTACTCGGTCATAAGCCCTATGCATATATATATATAACCTATGACAATAATAAACATAAAGGTTACAATATCATTATACAATATACATATATTATATATATATTATATATATATATATATATATATATATATATATATACACTCAAGCGTCAAAACATTATGACCACCGGTCAATAACGAGTTGGCCCACCTTTGGCGCGCAACACAGCTTCAACCCGCCTTGGCATGGATTAATACCACCACTTAATACCAGTTAAATACCGCTTCCACCCGATCACGTGCCTTTCACGTCCTCCAGGCGAGTTCATTGCAAAATGTAGGGGTGGCCATAATGTTTTAGCTCTTGAGTGTGTGTATATATATATATATATGTATATGTACATATATGTGTGTATGTGTGTGTATCTGTGTGTGTGTGTGTGTGTGTGTGTGTATGCATATGTATATTGTAATATTTTATATAAAACATTCTGAAAACCATATCAACTTATTCAATAGGAAATTTCTATGTAGTTTGTATCCTAAACATTTTTCAAGCTCATATCCATAAGAACTACACATAAAAATTGAACAGATATCTGTTTTCAGTTTTCGGAATGCTAACACCCTGGTAATCTGGTGTTCTGAACAATGAGGACAAGACCTTAAACATATCAGATTCATCCTCATGATCATAGATGTGCACCTTATTTTCTAAAAGACTTATCAAACACTTTTTCAGACTGTGAGGAGAACTAAAACTCATATCCCCTAATTAAATTGGAAAACTCCATATAGCTCATATTATAGGCATTTTCGTTGCCTGATATTCATAACAGCAAATTATTTTGAAAGGAACAAATAACTTCTCCACTTTCAAATGTAGGATTTCCTCTTAAACAGGTGTTCTCAACAATGTAACTAGGACTTGGAGCCAGAATCAACATCACTGTCGTAGATAAGCGCCTTATTTTTAAAGACTTATCGAAAACTCTTCAAACACTGATGTTCATAAAAGCAACTCTTATAAAAGTGAATAAATAACCCTTCTCAATTTCCAAAAGGCTGATATCCTATTAACAAGGAGACTAAGACCTTGAACATATCAGAAGCAACATCACAGTCAGTGATAAGCACCTTATTTTTTAAAGACTTATGGTAAACTCTTCAGACACAGAAGAGAAGTAACCTCTCACCTTCTAATTAAATAGAAAAATTCCAAGCAGCTCGTATTATAAGCATTTTCTTAAATTGATATACATAACAGCAAATCTTTTTAAATGAACAAAAAACTTTTATCGGTTTTTAAAATTAGAATTTCAACTTAAACACGTGTTCTCAACAATGAGACTAAGACTTTTGAAACACATCAGAATCAATATCATAGTCTTAAATAACCACATTATTTTCTACAGATTTATCGAAAACTCTTCAAACACCAATGTTCATACGAGCAACTCTTATAAAGTGAATAAATAACTTATCTCACTTTCCAAAAGGGTTATATCCTATTAAAACAATAAAGAGACTAAGATCTTTAACACATCATTAACAATATCATGCAGCACATAAACACTTTATTCCCTAAAGACTCAGTAAAAGCTCTTCAGACACTAAAAAGGACAGATTATACTTCTGATTAACCCAAATGATCCCACACAGCACCATTTCTATGGCAAGTAAACAATTTCCACCACTTTTTGTCTCTTGATCAATCGCAAATCATCCATTCTCTCTGTGATTTATCCACCAGGAGCTCCCAAATCACCCCATTGATTTCCCATTTTCCATTGGGCATTGATTCATGACAACTTCTCTTCTGTTTTCTTATTAGGCCGATCCCCCTGGGCGCTGGCCATTGGCTGTTTCCCTAATCACCCTCTTGCCATGGCCGAGGCAAAGTTCACCTGACAGGGATGTAAATTTTCGGCTTCATTGTGTCCGGACGGGAACGGATTGACCAATTTATCTCCTCAAGTTCAGATGCATTAATCCCTGATTACTCCCACTGAACTTTGTACACGAAGGGAAACGTTGTGACTGAAATATGTGTGTTAGAACCGACATAGAAATGATGCCGTTAGTCTGCGTATACTCGCAGGACGGCCTAATAATTTAACATTAATAAAAGACAATTAAAATAAATACGAAAATTAATAATGATACAAACAACTAATTTACTTTTAATGAATACTAATATACAGTGATTTCACTTAAAACTTAGGATTTTTACAGGATTTCAAATTGGCACTTAAAACAGAATTAATAAAAAATCTTTATAGAGAAATAATCATATTTATTTTCATACCTTAAGCGAAATATTCCTATCTGTGTGTAGGCAAGGCAAATTAACAGTTGATTCAAAAACTATAAAAAAAAAAATGGTCGCAGCAAACATGTTGATGGATATAGATTATCCATGTAGTCTTTCTCGCAGCAAAAATTAGTGAACCAGGCCCACGTCCTGTTCCAGACAGTTCTCTCTCTCCTTCTCTAAACGGTGTCTACCTTTCTTCCCGCAAAACTCAAAGGGTCTTCTATCACCCCCACCAAACTAACCGGTTTTCTTTTTTGGACCTCACCGTGAGTACTGCGGGTGGCGTCATCTACCATTCCTGGATTCATCAAAAAAAAAAATATACCTTGTCTACACACAATAGGTTAATTACAAGTTATCAAAAATGTGATTTTCTTGGTTTTTAGATTGTTTGATTTCGTAATGGGATGTAAAGCATTTAATCATTTATTGAATGTGATATTTTTGTTGAAATCCGTTCTAAAAAAAAGAAACATAAAAATAACTTTCTTAACATATTTAAAAAGTCTTTTTTTTTAATTACGATGAGTTTTTTGATGAAATAAATTGTCACAACGGGTGAAAGAAATGTTAAATACAGATAAGCCTAATAACGTCTTTCTTTTAAAACGATTCCGCTCTAATATGATTCAAGAATTAGGAAGAAATCTCTTTATTTATTTTTTATTAACTCTTTTTTTTTTTTTCTAAACCTTTCTAATTTTTTGGGTCACGAATCAGAACAAAAATTATTTTTTTATAAAGACTTTTTAAGTACTAGATGCTAACATTAGTATTGAATTAACATTAGTAATAATATCATTAATTATGAATTAACATTAGTAATGAATAACATTAATTATGAATTAACATTAGTAATGAATAACATTAGTAATTTAACATTAGTTAGAATGAAACACAGTATTTCCTTAATTAAAAAATTAGAAATTACAACGAGACTTTTTAAGCAAAGAAATTTCCTCCTATATTATATAGGAAACAAACATCATAGTACAGTTACGAATAAAATAAATCTTGTCTTTTGGAGCTAAATAATTATTCTTAGAAGTAAAATTGTTATTAAATATTAAGTGAATTAAAATTCCATTCCATTTAAATTCCAAATTCAAACAGCAATTTAAAATTTCAATTTTGAATTACTATAATAAAATAAATTGAAATTAATTTTTAAAGTTTTAATTTTCGTATTATTTACATGATAAATTATTTATGCTCTCATACTCTATTTATTCATAATTTCATGCTTGCTTAACAGATTAATATAATTAGTCGAAATATCCTAAATGAAATGAAAATGTGCATTCATTCAAATATGCAGAGCATTTTAATCAATAAATCCTGCTCATCAAAATATTCTTCACAATAAAAATAAAAGAAAAACTGATGAATTTTAAATGCAAATGCAATCAATGATGTTCATACATATTTATGATATTTATTCATATTTTATTCATGATTCGATAATTCCGTATCTTTCAACATGGATTCATAAATAAAAAAAAATCATTATCAAGGATTGGTTATAAATAATTTTATATTTTAATATCAGATAAACGCATCTTGAAGTGGGTTTTATTTTCTGTTTAAAAGATCATTCATTTTTAACAAATAACACAAACTTCGCGTTAACCTTTCGTTAAATCGTTTAAATTGATCTTGATTATATTTATAAATAAAACTTATCATATTAAGAAGAATAACATTTAAGTGTTGAAAATAAATATAGAAATTACATTGATAATCAATTACATTTGCATAAGTTATGGTATGGTATAAGTTATTCTTCAGATGGTTAAAGACATATTTTCTTGATTTGTTTTTAAAAAAAATAATGAAAATTTTAATGTAATTTGGAACCTGTTGAATTTAGGAAACAGAGAAAAGATTTATATAATATAATATATGCTGGTAATTCTTTTGATTCATCTGATATTATATATTTATTTATATTATATTTTCATTTAAGTACATATATTTTTTTACATTTTATTGTTGAAATTAAATTTAATAACAGCAGAAAATCTAAAAATAATTTAAAAAATGCAAATTAATGTCCAAAAAAATCCTTCCTTTTTTTTAACAAATAACACAAACTTCGCGTTAACCTTTCGTTAAATCGTTTAAAATTAATCTTGATTATATTTATAAATAAAAGCACATTGCATTAAGAATAATATTAAAATGTTGAAAATAAATATAGTAGGTTAATTGATAATCAAATATATATGTTATAGCATAATTTATTCTTTAGATGGTTAAACACATATTTTTTTTTAATTTGTTCTTTAAATAATGGCGATTCTTAACGCAATTTGGAACTTGTTGAATTTAGAACAGAGTAAAGATACTTTCTGCTTACTACTGTGCAATACTTAATAATAACTACTCAGTAAAAATCATAAGGAATTATCAATTTTTCATTTTTTGTTCAATTCGAAACAAATTAAAGTTATTGAATATCTATCTATTTAAATTCAAATTAAATCATTTTCTGAATTTTTAATTTTTTTTTTTTTAGAAATTCAGAAAATGAATTTGGGAATTATTTTGATTTATCTGAAATATTTAAAATCCAGTTTTAACATTTATTTATATTCAGATATTTTTTTACACATTTTTGTTGAAAAATATTCAATAATGGTAGAAAATATAATAATGATAAAAATTATTACAAAAATATAAATTATTATCAAAAAAAAATTAATTCAAATGCTAATTAAATGTTCTTCAAATCAAAATATAGGGAGAAAATAAAGTCAATGGTAAAAATTTAAAAAAAAAGATAAACAAAATTTAAATTTCATGTTAAAAAAAGTAAAATGGTTTATGAGTAATCCAAAAATCACCAACAGCAGCCGTGCTTCCTCCTACGCATTGCAGGAGCGCCCCCTGTGGCGTTCAGGAGAAATGGTCATTAGGCCTCGAGACTCTTACCCGAGAGGAAGTACAGCGCAACCGGCGCTGCTGCTGAGAAACATTTAGTACAGAGCAATCACGTGCTTCTGTTGATAAACGTTTAGTTTATAATCACCCATCCCAAAAGAAAATATATTCTATGCAGCCTGCGTATAAGTTGGTCTACAAACTCTCACCCGAATAGGTAGTATATTCCGAAAATCCCGCGCAGGCTTAAGTATCGGGTTTTCGGATTAGAAATGGAATCTTTCAACGAATCTAAAGTATATGTCTTTAAATGTGTTGCATAATGTTTGTCGTTAATTGTGTGTCTGTGGTGTTTGTGCACGTGTAAATAAAGCTGTGAGTTTGTGTGATAACCGACAACAGTAGACAACTTATTAATTTACCTATACACTAATAAAACCATTTCTATTAAATTTCGCAACTTCTTTTAATATTTATAATGACATTTTTTTTCATTGTAGTAAGTTTCATAGCTGAGGTCATAAAAATCCATAGAAAAATGTTATAATGGCAACTTCCCAAAAGTAAGAAATTTTGTTATTTTACATAAGGAGGAGTCTGTATTTTACCTTACTTTTTGAATACAAAAAGATGTAGTACTTTTATGCCAAAGTATTCGATGTTAAACTACTAAAACTGACTTTCCTAAAAATTACTTTTCCTTATACGATGTTTTCGGAAGAATAAATCAATAGTAAAGTATCAGTATAATTTTTTTTCTTATTCTATAGTAAATATTACAATCAAAAAACTTTAATTATGTTCAGAAATATAAATACTGTATAAATCAAAAATCTCTTAAATTATGATAATTCTATTAACTTGCTGAGCTTTATTAATTAATGATTAATTAGCTTTTAATTAATTAGATTTGATAAAATAATGTACTTTAATTGTACATACACACACACACACATATATATATATATATATATATGATAAAATGTCAATTTTTTCAAGACAATTATTACAACTGTTGTACTGAAAACGAATTGTAATAATGGAGTTAGGCGATAATTACATATGCTAATAGTGATAAATTAAATTTAGTTTTTCTCAGTTTAAACTGCTTTACATGTCGAACGACATGTCTAGGAGCTGTCTAGATTTTAAGGCGAGTGTTTATGAGAGTGGCTGGTGTTCCAAAAGAAAAAAATTAATGAGTCTCAAGTCTCATTAATTTAAATTCATCGCATATTTTTAATTCATCATTCCTAATCGTTTATTTCTTTTTGGTGCATTTCAGCATTTTTCTTCATTTATTGGGTACTAGATTTCTTATTTATTCTCCTGAATTTTTTTCTCTGACTCTTATTTAAATTTTCGAATTCGTTTTTTTTATTCTGAAATTAAAAAAATTGTAATAATACAAGGTAATTTGAAACGTTTAGTTTTAATAATTGATCAGTCAGGTCACTGAAATGAGTTTTGCATAGAAACATACAGGCTTAAATGACTGGCAGATTAGCAATACAAGAAAAATAAAACGAAAATATATAAGGAATGAAGGTACGATTCATACAGCAATTATTAAATAATAATGCTTATGCTTCATAACGGTGAATAATGGATTGGCGAATGTGATTAATTAATACAAGCTTGTCGCAGATACATGATGATGATTCAACAATTATAGCTACGGAATCCCCATCAAATGTTAGGTGAATCTCGTACAAAAAGCCTTCTGAGTATCAATGAAGAACAAGTAAGGAGATCGGCATGGCCAGGCGTTGGACGCGTACTATTCCAAAAGTAAAAAAAAAGTCATGATCTAAATATGAGAGGGTGTTCTTTTTTAATGAAATCACCTACGTTGTCCAAGAGATGAAAGAAAATCATGTAGTAAATACGTAATAAATATTCCAAGAAAATAATAATGGCTTATGTTGTCCAATTCATTTCAAGCAGTATTTTCTAATGAGAATAATCTTCCTGTATGTTCATCAATACTATTGTGTCCAAAAAGCAAGACCAATTTTCAATTTAAAATTCCTGGGGCTTATAGAATTTCATTTATTTTATTTTTTAGGTTGCTGGCACTATCCTTGACATCTGTGGGAAATTTGACGTCAAACTATTCATTAGTGTTTGAGTTACGCTGGGCTTTGTGAGACGCTAAAACTGATTCCGGAGATTGTTGAAATGTCTTAATTGAGCCAAGAACTTGCATCAAATTTTGTTTGCGGAAACGTATCGACTGTTGCAGAAGGCATTCGGTGAACATTCCTGTATCGGAAAGAAATGTTTACAAGTGGTATAAAAACAGTTCAAAAGAAGGCAGAGAAAGCGTTTAAGATGAATAGCCCTTTGGCTGACCATCAACCTCAACCGACGAAGCTCACGTCCAAAAACAATTAACGATTTGATGCTCGCAAACCGTCGATTTATAATTAGATACCTTGTTGATGGAATTTCAAAAGGATCGGTCAATTCCATTTTGGGCTTTGAAGGCCATCCCTGCCGATGACTTTTTATCATGCATTGAGGATTGGAAAAAAGTTGGCTTAACTGCATCGTGTCCGAGGGGATTGATTACTTTGAAGTCGATGAAATAAATTTGGAAGAATAAATAAAGAGTTTTTGAAAAAAAAAAAATATTCGTCTTACTTTTTTGGCATAGTAGTATAACTGTTTGTTTTAGAATTCTTGACTTATTTTTCAAGTTTATCGTAGACTGTGTTTATCAAAGTTTATCGAAGAATCTGTGTATAAATGATTGAATCTTTTTGTTAAGTCATAAGTTAATCTCATAAATAATGTGCAAGTTTGTTTTTTTCCAGCCGTGGTGAAGAGCAGCGGCAACGGTGCCATCAGCCTGACCTCTGCCACGGCCACGTCCACCTCCTCGACGGCCGGAATCGAGACTCAGATCAGGAGCCGTCGAAAAGCAGCCAAGATGATCATCTCCGTCGTCGTGCTCTTCGGACTCTGCTACATGCCGGTGCACCTCATCAACACGCTCAGGTAATTTGCAATCTCTCTTTGTCCTTTCCTATTAAATCTTTTTTTTTGGAACTGTTTCTGAGAGGGGACGACGACTTTTAACGATTTTGCATTTATATTATGTCGCACTTGAATTGTAGTTGCAGTTTGATGCCTATCACATCTGATTACTTGCATTTACACAATGTAAAACTTCAATTTCAGTTCAATTATAGATACCAATGTCTAGACTAGATTCCACCAATATCTAGACTGAAAGACAATTGAGACTAAAAGAGATATTGTTTTCATGGGAATAAACCATGAAAAAAATTGCTGATTGAAAAATTATAGATACCAGTGTCTAGACTAGATTCCACCAATATCTAGACTGAAAAACTGAAAGAGATATTGCTTTCATGGGAATAAACCATTACAAAATTGAAAAAAAGAAAAAAAAAATTGCTGATTGATAAATTATAGATACCAACCTCTAGACTATATTCCTCCAATATTTATATGCTGATTAAGAAATAATAGATATGCTTTTCATCTTTTAAGATCCATTCCATTTTTAAGGAGGGTACAATTTGTCGTGGTGTATGGAAATTTCTTTTTCTCGATACTACATCTATTACTACTACACCACACCACACCACTGTGTCTAGAACTGAAATGGTCATTTATAGTTTAGGAATGTTGTAGGTGAAATTGTGTGCACACTAAACAAAGGCGAAGGGGAAATAAGTGTGGAAAAGTCTAAGAAGTGGGAGTCACAAGAATTACTTGAGTTTAGCAAAAAATGGAAGAGGCTAGAGGGGTAACAATAAGCACGAGATGTATTTGGGAAAGAAAAAAGGGAATTTTTCTCAAAGTTCCCTATTGATGTTACAGAGACTGAATAATACAGATGTAATTTTACAAAAATACAGTAGAAATAAATATAATTATAAGAAAGAATCTAAGTACTATTAGAGAATCCGGGAAAATATGGGAAAAAATGTGATATGAGATAACACATTGAAATAAAATATTTACAGTAAGCATAGTAGGAAAAAAAACTGTAAGACATTACAATACAATGCACACATCATTAAAAAATATACAAATAAGTGCAAAACAGAATATTCATCAGAGCTATTAAAATGTGTAGAATGAATCGTAAGAAAGAGGAATAGCAGCAATAAATTTAGAGTGAGAAATAATCGGTGAAGAGAGAATAACGAAATTATAAAATACTTAAAGATTTTAGAGTTGAAGGTGAAATAATTTTAAAAAGGAAAAGAAAATAACTAAATAATATCTCCACATAAATATATAAATATTAGGAAAAAGTACATAACTAAATAATTGGCATCTACAACTTTAAAAATACAAGCTTCTAATTAAAGAGACACATGTATCAGTGTAACAAGACACTTAGACAATGCTAAATATACTATATATCAGCCTTTCTAACGTCAAATGACTTCATATCAAACAACTAGGTATTTACACTCAAGAGCCAAAACATTATGACCACCCTACATTTTGCAATGAACTTGCCTGGATGACGGGAAGGCACGTGATCAGGTGGAAGTGGTATTTAACTGGTATTAAGTGGTGCTATTAATCCATGCCAAGGCGGGTTGAAGCTGTGTTGAGCGCCAAAGGTGGGCCAACTCGTTATTGACAGGTGGTCATAATGTTTTGGCTCTTGAGTGTAAAATGAGTATATTTCAGTTGTTTTTATCATTTTTTATATAAGTTTTTTTAATCTTACAAATTTGATGAAATTAAAATTAGTTATTATCTTTTAAAGTATAATAAAGGATTGCATATACATTTCCTTAGTGTATTTTTAAATCACTGCAAATCTTCTCTTACTCTTTAAATAACATTCTTCCACTTTCTCTGGAATATTTCTAAAAATATACATAGCAATTACATTAATAACAAATAGTATAATTATTAAACAGAAAATGGAAACAAAGCTAAAAGCACTTATCTAGAAAAACAAATTAGAAAGCACCTTATTTCTGAATGTTTCCAAATTCTACATTTTCAATTTTAAGTGCCCAAGAACATTCAACTGCGTTGATATAGCTATATTATTCTAGCACTTTAATTGAATTTATAAGTTTTATAACTTCATTTACGAAGCAAAAAGAAAACATTTGAATAATTCAAAAAAAGAAAACAAAAAGAAAATTCAAAGTTGTGTTGATTACATTTTCATGCATTAACTAGAAAATATTCATCCAAACTATGCGAAATTACGAGTTTTTTTTTTTTTACAGAAAGGAAGATATTTTCTTAAAACTTTATTCATGAGTTATAAATAAGAGAACGTTTTAAACATTTTAGAATTGTTGTATACTTTTCAGAGAAACAGAACAATTCCTCATTAAAATAACGCTGCGTGAGACAGAACATAATACATTCCCAAATTGCGTTAACGCTCTACTTCGCTTTTGTTTCGCTTCTAAAAAAACAAAAACAATTTTATTATTTTTAGTGTTAATTGGCTTAATATCTGAGTCATTTTCTAGCATAACAAACAGTTTCATTTCAAATGTTTTCTCTGAAGTTTAATTTCATATTCTTCTGTTTCAACTAAATTAAATCATTTTTTAAAAATATTTAATTACTGCATAAATTCCTTTTATTATTATTACTGCAAAAGTTCTGTCTGAATCAGAGATCGTTGACAACTTAATTGGTTATTAGTTTACGTTATTTGCTTTATAAAGATGTATTAATTAAATGTGTTCTTTAACGCTTTGACCTGTTTGCTTTTTTTTGCGAATAAATGAGCAGTATAAACATGCAATCATTAAAATAAATATAATTTCGACGGAATTGAATATTTTACATTTTCGAAGTTATAGTCTTTTAATTAATAATTAGTTTTGTTTTGAAAAATTATGTAATATTCATATTTTATAATCAAATTTTCCAAATCATTTGCAAAAGAGAAGATGTCGAATTAATGCTTAATAAATTAATAATGTACACAAGACTAAAAAATTTGGAGCTTAATAAAATTTTTTTCTTTTAATTTAGTTAAAATAATTACTTTTATTATTTGAGGCAAAATATATAAAGAAAAATTCTAATAAATAAATAATATTATATTATTGTCAAATTAAATTAGGGAAAACAAATAGTGAGTGGAATGTAAATTTTATATATTTATTATTAGTTTTAAAAAATTATAAATTTCAATTTTGAATATTACAATTTATAGACATATTTTATGTAAAAAATAATAAAATATGTATTAGTTGTGAAGAAATATTATGCAGCCTTAAAAATTAGAGCATCAAGAAGTATTTGGCCAACGGCCATACCATGCTGAATATACCGATTCTCGTTAGATCACCGAAGTCAAGTATCATTGGGCGCGGTCAGTACTTGGGTGGTGACCACCTGGGAACACCGCGTACCGTTGGCATTCACAAATTTGGGACCTGAATGGCCGAGTGTCTAGCGCTCTCTGGCACCCGGTGCCACAGGTTTCGGGTTCGAATCCCGGCGGTGCCATGGATGTTTGTAGTGGTTCAGAATCCACTTTAATCCGTAGGTCCCGGTCTCCTATGACTGTAAGAGCGTCACGGAGCCAAAGTCAGGCTTCTACCTACGGGTGCTCCCTCACAACAGAAGCTGCTTCCTTCCCCTTCAATTATGAGTACGTATGAGCTCGTGGGCTTGGCCAGCCAAGTGGGATAAGGAACAACAACAACAAGAGTATTTGTCGGACTGCTTCGAAACTGCACTGTGGACGCACAGCTAGACGACACACAGCTAGAAGAACTACATCATTGCAAAATTGCATACGCATAGTCTCCTGGCACTGGACGGCAAAGGCAGAGTTTCCTATGTTAGAATCCTGTGTTCCTGCTTTCAGTGTTAGTAAAACTTTCAAAAGTTCCCCAATTGGACATAAAATGAGGAAACTTCATGATGGACTGGCACTGAACTACACAGTGGAAGAACTGCCTTATCGTTAACTAGCATGCATATAGCCGCTTGCCTCAGCAACTGGATGACATACAACTGAAAGAACTGTTTCATGGTCAAAATAGAACGCATACGAGCATTGTATGAGTATTGTATGAGTCCCTGGAAGAACTGCGAATGCCAATGCAAAAATGTTTCTCACATTCACCTTCGAATGCAACTATTGGTTGTATACATTTAACGGAATCAAAATTAAGGTCTCCAGCTTATTGGAGAGTTTTTGCATAGTATTTTGGACGTCCGTTAGCTTTTTTTCTCTCTAGCGCGCATGCTCATAGGAAATTGCGCATGCGTATTTGTAATAATGTTTCCTATGAGCATGCGCGCTGGGGAGAAAAAGCTAACGAAAATACGGTATAAAGCTACGGTACGGTCCAAAATACGGTATGAAAAAAAACTCTCTAATAACAGACGTGCTCTCCTGTCGGTCCACGAGTGTACCTTTAAAAATAAAATTTTTAACAAAAGATTAAATGGTCGGAATTTAAATCCTAGTCAAGAATTAAAACTAAAAATTATTCAATAACTTACGTAAAATGTTTTCTCATAAAACAAAAAATAAAAAAATTCTGATTAATAATTAAAATGATCCATTCCAAATAGTTGTGTATTTTAAACTAAAAACAAGTAATATAAAAAAAAAAATTTAAAATCAATTCCTACTTATTTTTACTATAAAGTGGAAATTTTGCTCTTACATCCGGTGCCATCTATTGGTAGATACATGCAACTTAAATCCAAAAAACTAAAATTAATTAATTAAATTTAATTAATGAATTAATATTTGAAAAAACTGTATTAACATCGTCATCCACTACAAGTTCAAAAAATGTACTTTAACTTGAGTGGATGAATAAAAGTATTTTATTAACGATTGAAAAAGCATTATATTAACGATTATATGAACAAGATATATATAGGGAGAGTGTAAGCTAACAGAAGGAATTGAAAAAAAAACGCTCTAAATAATATCTCGAATCGATATCTCAACTCAAGACTAACTGTCAAAAATAAATTTAAGAATTTAATGCTCTGCAAGAATTTTAAATCAAAAGTATTTATAAAGAATACGATAAATTAAGCAATTGCTGCCAAAGATGAAGTACATAAAAACAAAAGAAAAACTTCAATTTTTTTTTGAAAGGTTTAATCAATTTATTTTAGACAACCGAAATTTATCAAAGAGATTTAAAGCAAACTGCAGTTAAAACTAAAGTTCTCATAAACTGCATGGGAGGGGCACATTTTCCACCATAAATACAAAAATCAAAGAGAAAAATGGAGGTCCAGTGTATCTTTTGATGTTTTTATGATATGAAAGCTCGATAATTCTGAAATTAAAGCAGAACCTTTACCACGGAACTCAGCAGAAGTTAGTTGGACTCTCTGATGCTAAGCAGATTACATAGTTCTTTAGATGATTTTAAACATCAACGAAGTTTTGACGTAAACTATTATTAATGAGTCAAAGTTTTCTTTTTAAAATAAACTTCTGTTCAGAACTTTTCAAAATTATTTTCCTCTTTACTTAATTATTTGGTAATTAATTTTCAAAAATATCAATAATTTCATTTGGATTAATGCCATTTATATTTTATTACTCATTTAGATTTAAAAAAAAAAAAAATTCTAATAAATGTATGAATAAAGATTAAATGACTGAAGATAAAATAATTTTGATATTTTCTTAAATGATACGAAAAAATGTATAAAAATATAGAATCGATTAAAAGTTATCATCATGTATTCAAATATATATCATAATAAATTTATAAAACATTCTTTTACATGTTAAACTAATTAAGGAATTTTAAATTATTCAAAACAAAAATAATTT
Source organism: Caerostris extrusa (assembly GCA_021605095.1). Taxonomy (NCBI): domain Eukaryota; kingdom Metazoa; phylum Arthropoda; class Arachnida; order Araneae; family Araneidae; genus Caerostris; species Caerostris extrusa. Next base: position 129,367 of record BPLR01006497.1, read on the forward strand.
TAATATTATTTTTCAAATCTTACGAAGAAATGTATAAAAATATAAAGTTAATTAAAAAGTTGTTTTCGAGTATTCAATACTTACAAAGAATAAATTTATTAAACATTTTTTTTTAAATGTTAATTAATTAAGAAAACATTTATGTAAACCGTACATTCCTTACAGTAGAAAAATATCGTTAAAAAATAAGCTATTAATTTAAATATTATTAAATTAATCTTTTAGTAAATTATAAAATACAAGATACTTTTGATGCTAAAAATATTCATATGTTTAAAAACTAAACAGTATTAATAAATTTATTTTTGTTCGTGTCTGAAGTAATTTTTTTCCTAAGAAAAATAATTAATTAATTCTATTCGTTTACAACAATACGTTTTAATTCTTTTGAAATTAAGTAATAATTTTTCTTGTTTAAAAAGAGTTAATAATAATGACTTTTGTTCAACAAATTAAAAAAAAAAAGGTTTAAGTGGAATTCAGCAAAGAATATTTCATGTAAAATAAATTCATGCAAAAAGATATAAATGAATTTGCCAGACAACAAAAAAATAATAATAATAAATAAATAAATAGTAATTTCAATCATTAAATATTGATAGAGAAACATTTTAAACCGCCATTAAAAATTTATGTTTGTATTGTTTAGACGATCAGAAAAGCATTAGAGGAGAATTAATACGCATTAAGTTGGTTTATATAGTTCGGATATGGAATATATGTTAAAAGTTGTTCTTTTTTCTTTTAATTATAAAGCAAAAATTAAATGATTGTACAAAAAAAAATTCTCATTTTTTTTCAAGCTATTTTTTTTTACCCTAAATATAACGCCTATTTTCATAGTGTAAGTGACAAAACGTAACCCATTTTTCCATAACTAAGATGGGCGTTTATGATCAATAAAAAATTTCCTATTTGGTTTAATTACTCGAGTTTTAGCCTGATGAAAAGTTTACGCTGCTTAATTTCCGGAGGAATTACATTGAACAAGATTTGGAAGCACTTGAGCCCAGAAAGATTAAATAAAGCAAAAAGCTAAAAGATGCAAAAATCGACTCAATACACACACTGCATAAAGCTTTTAGATAAGTATTCAGATAAACTATCGAGGTTATGCTATCATTTAACCTTAATTTTTATAAGTTATAAAACTTTGGCGAACATTATTTAAATGCAGTGACACGATATGTAA